>OZ026617.1:53348251-53544483 GCA_964020975.1 Hermodice carunculata
TACAATGGTGTATTTCTAGGCAGACAGTGAGAGCAAAATTCATAATATCAAAAGCAGAATTGTGTATTTTCAGGCAGAGGTGAGGTCACAAATCAGGATGCGTACCATCTTTATCTGGCTTGAAGCCTGACATGATAGCTGGACACACAAAATCCAGCATGTAAAGCATTTTAATGTTTCCTGGTTAACATTAATTTTGTGAATCACTCTGACCTCTAAAAAAGCAGGGCATTTTCACCAAAAGACTTTCTTGAAGCACCTACATGTAAGGTGTACACTTACCTCAAGTTTTGGTCGTGTTGATTTGTCCTTAAAAGATAGCAGTGTTATGGATGGGTCTTCCATGAGGTTGGCCAAAAACTTAACCTTGATTTGAAAGAAGGCACATATTTTAAGGCTGCCTATTTCCTAATTGATATATTAATTCATTGAGTGACTGAAACTGGCCAATAGCAGACATTTAATATCAAATGTATGTATATTGTTGCATAGCAGTACAGTGGCATTAGCAGAAAGGTAACAATGGTGATTATACACCTTCAAATTGATGAAGGTGGAATGGTGTATTTCTGTAGGAAAATAAGGACAGATTTCAGAATGACAAAGGTGGAATAGTTTATTTCTGTGGGACAATGAGGACAAATTTCAAAATGATAAAAGTGGAATTTTGTATTTCTAAAGGACAATGAGGACAGAGTTCAGAATGATGAAAATGGAATTTTCTATTTCTGAAGGACAATGAGGACAGATTTCAGGATGATAAATGGAATTTTGTAGTTCTGTAGGACAATGAGGACAGATTTCAGAATGGTAAAAGTGGAATTTTGTAGTTCTGTAGGACAATGAGGACAGATTTCAGAATGGTAAAAGTGGAATTTTGTATTTCTGTAGGACAACGAGGACAGAGTTTAGAATGATAAAAGAGGAATTTGTAGTTCTGTAGGACAATGAGGATAGAGTTCAGAATGACAAAAGTGAATTTTGCATTTCTGTAGGACAATGAAGACACAGAGTTTAGAGTGATAAAAGGGAATTTTGTATTTCTGTAGGACAATGAGGACTGAGCTCAGAATGAAACTGTATATTTGTATAGGAGAATGAGTTCAGAATGGTTAAAGTTGAGTGTTGTATTTTCAGGAAAACACTGTTTTTGTACCAATTTTGACTGATTGAAGTAACACAGTATGCATTTATATGGCCTTCTGTTTACAAAGTGAATTAGATTTACATCCTGTATATGTACATGTGGATGTATGTGTGTAAAGTGAGTTAAGACTAAAAATGATGAATGGTATATATATATATATATATATATATATATATATATATATATATATATATATATATATATATATATATATATATATATATATATATATATATTTGTGTGTATATGTATATATATATATACACACACACACACACAAAGTACTCTTGTTTTTATTTACATCTAGTTTTCTTAGTTTCATTAAAAAAATAGCATGGTAAAACATATGTACAGGATCACTCACTGCCAGAATAAGCTCTGAGTGGCACAGAATTGCCTCCTACTAAAAGAACAGTGACGTACGGAAATTTTAAAGCTGACATTGTCATGACAATACTTTTAGTTAAGGGCAACCACATATGCCGTAGCTGGGATATTGAGCTTCAGTGGTTTGATAATTAGAACAGGAAAGTGTATACAAGGGGCCCCCAAGATGTTTGCAGTCTACACAACTGCTGACAAATGTTTTGCGGAGTAGAACAAAGATTCAGGCACTGGCAAATACACACACATATATATGATACATAATTATGTCAACTTAGGATTTGACAGGCACATGTCAGTGAGGTAAACATAGTGTATGCATATCAGCTCAAACTTTTTGAAGTGCAAGCAGTGCTCAACCAACCAATGACAGAAGTCTTTGGTTTGTGTCACACATGATTGGCTGATCTGTCCTAGAGAAGACAAGAGCTAACAGCTACTATTGGTCAGAAAAATCATTAATTTGTTGCATTCTAAGCATACACTGTAGGATCAAATTTTCCAAAGTGTAACAAAATGTTTCACAAATCAGACTGATTATATTGAGGTGGGTCTCAATATTTTGTGGATATAAAATCTGTAGCTCCATCCATTTTAGCACCTTGTGATGTTTCATCTCTGGGCAGTGCTCTGACTTACATGCAGATTTACTTATAGACCCTGCAAGACCTCCCATCACTTTGAGTGTTCTAGGGTCAGGGTGAGGATTGTAAGCTTGCTGCCTTGAGTTTAACCCTTTTGTGGTCAGCATCAGACTCAGTCAATGGGTTTCCTTGGTTCAAATTGGGTGATATAAAATATCCAATCCATTCTAAAGAGGACTGTTGACTAGGAAACCTAGATCTCATCTGCATTCTTGCTTAATGTGGTTTATGTCAATGTTATACTGAGGTGAGACATTGAAGCAGATTTCATCTGAAATCCAGGCACTTTTGGACAATTAGAAGAGAATGGGGTTAAATAAAACTGGCGCAATTAGGTGGAGAGTTAAGAGATGCAGTCGTCTGTCTCAGTGTCAGAGGGGAACATCTTGGTCAGCAGAATAAGTGTGATTACTGTCACCCAACTGTCAACCCAGGCCTGTGCAGGTCATGAAGAGCATTTAAACCATCTGTGCTTGTGCCACCCAGAAGCATCAGGTGAAAATTCTCATCAGTTTTCATATTTTCACTGAAATCTCCAGTTACTAGAATACATTTTGGTGAGAATTGCAGACAAGACCTCGCATGATAGCAAGCTTCAGGTCAACAGCTTTTGTTGACATTGAGTGGGCTTAACCCATCCCATAGGAAACTGTTGACTCAACCCTACTCTAATCAGGAAAGTGTTAAAGGAAAGGGCCAGCACCTTATGCATTTTATCCCTTTGCCGTACTTGGCTTCAGGGTTTCATTGTCATGTCATCTGTCAGTCCAAACTAACTGTGGAATTTTAATACCAGCAGAAAGACCTACCCCAACCAAATGAGCCTGTGGATCCCTCTTGGACTGCTATCATAGGATTGAAAATGAGTGACTTTGACCTTGTTTTAAGGTTGCAAGGTCGACTTTGTCAAGTTTATGATATTTTCAGTGTTGCTGTGATAACTTGAGACTGGAAAAAAAATATCCAGACCAAATTTGGTGTGTTATAGCTCTGCCTGTGGAGTGCTCAGACAGTACATATGAGTGATCTTGGTCTGTTTGAAAGTCAAGGGGATCAACTTTGTCATACCTTGCTTAGTGTCACCACAGTAACAATGGGAATAGCTGTGGCAGAAGGATTTCAGGGCACTGCACATATATGGCCACTGTTTTAACATTGAGTGTTCATGGTGCAAGCAGAAGATGTAACTGTCAAAAAGAAGGGAAATTGAGAAATTGAAAGAGGTTGAACTTTACTTATATTATATGCTCATCAGTGAAAATTGTTTTAATTTCATGTATGATTAAACTCTGCTTTGACACCCTACTCTGTGCCCCCAGGCGAGTGTTACCTGTAAAAAGAGGAATAGGAAAGAGGAACTGGAAGGCAATAAGGTGACAACGTTCAGAAAAAGTAGCTGTTAAAAAGTGAGGTTTCCTTGCAATTTTAGCAAGGAAGTTAACGATCAAAGGTCAGGGGTTATAGGTCATAGAGAGCTGTACATGCACAAGTATGATGTACGTAGGTCATGGATGTTGTGCAGGTGGCAGCTTCTTCAGATGGTTGTTTACAATTTAACTCCCTAAAACATCTTTAAGCACAATTATAATTTAAAGCTGTCTCACCGTGAAGAAGAAAAAAAACTGTCCAAAACAACAGATTAGATACATTGTTGTGCATAGTGTGTTCATGTGGTTTAAGCATCGTTGCCTTTACAGTTGCAGGTAAAATTTGTATTTGAGGGTCTTCAGTATTAGGACAGTAGCTGGATCTGTACTGCTGTCAGTCTGCTATAAAATTTAGCATCAAGTACAAATTGTATTAAATGTCTTGTGCAATGAAAACAAAATAGTCCATTTACAGAATAAATTTGTCTGAATTAAGATTATGAGGATTAAAAGAGAGGTATACATAAGTTAAGTAGCAAAAGAGATGCACACATAGAAGAGAGAATTGAATTGATGAGAGACCTGGTGGAGGTCAGTTCAGATAGCCACTATATTCGTCATGTTTATCACTTAGAGCTGGAAGGGGCAATATTATAAGGCTCATAGGTCGGTCAGTCTGCTTAATGTGTCCAGATAAGATAAACGGATATCTGGAGGTTTTTCCTGCCATGTACAAGTCTTGGAATCTGTGTAAACAATCTGGCAGAACAACGATGGCAATGGAAATTGTAATTCCATGTTGATAAAACTGGCTTTGGTTTGTGTTGAAAGTTGAGTAAAATTTTGCATAATAATATATTCCTGTTATCAAACATGGTTTCTATACATATATATACATTATATATATCAGCAACACTTTGCTTGAGATTGTAGGTAGGTAACCTTGACCTTGTTTTCAAGGTCATGGGGCTGTTTAAAGTAAATCTGTTTTTGTGTGGTAATTCAGGAACGAATGGACTGTCCTAGGTCATACTTTCTAGTGAGAGCTCATTTTAGGTTGCAGATGGATTTGATCAAAGACCTGGCAACTTTTGCACACGGGAAGACGTACACTGTAATTTTGTCCTGCAAAATCAGACTGTTCTGGTTTCTAGTGTGAATTTTCTTGTTGAAAATAGTAAAACTGTAATTTAAAACCTTTGAAACCTTTTACAATTCCTGATGAATAAGTGACGTATATTGAAATATGATGCACTTATATTGAGACTTTTTGTTTTTGTTTTTGTAACTCCCTCCATTGACTCTCCCCCCTCCCCCAATTCAGACTCTGTTTTCAGATTGAGTCAACAGTTTTTACTTTACATGGGTTGGATGCCATGTGCTTGACCAACACCAAAGGAAAGCTGTTGACCTGGGGCATGTTATCTTCATATGTCTCATCTGCAAGTCTTACTCAAATTGCTTTTTGTTACAGATAAAAGTAGTAGAAAACATTAAAGCAGATGATGTGTGACTTCCATCCAGTTTGTGCATATTTAAGTTGGAAAGTTTTGAAGACCTGATGTGAGCCGTGCCAGTTTTGTGACAGAGCTTTATGGAAATATTGCAATTAGCCTATGACGGTTCCTGACCGTTTGCAAGATATATTTTAACATGAGTAAACACATTTTGAGCCAAAATCGGTAGACCTTTCCAGGAGTATTGACTGACAGTAAAATAGACAGACCAACAAGTTTGCAAAGGCGATGAAACAAAATTCACACCCAAGGTTTTAGGGGTAAGCTCAACAGAGGTCACTGTCACCATCTTCACTTTTGGCAGCTAACAGCTAGCAACTTTGACCCATCACAAAAAATCCTTTGGTATGAAGCAGTCCACAAATTGCCACCCAAACTCTCTGTATATAGCCCCCATTCTATGTTAATTCTTTTAGTCATGCTAATTTTAGCTATAATGTATGGTACTTCTGGCTAATTGATTTATCCTCTGAATGGGTTTGTCTGTTTATTTTATAATTTTTTTTTCCACAAACTGTCTATATATTCAGTGTGTAGCCATCCTTCTATGTTCTAAGCCTAGTAATTTTGGCTCATAATATATTGTGTTTATGGGGAACTTATTATGCAGACGGGGACTATGATGTTATCAGTGTCAAGATTCCAAGGTACGCCATGGCAATGTACCTGTGGAGTAATACAAACATACCTGCTGAATGCACACCGCACACATAATGCTTTTTAGAATCGATGTTCAACAGACATGAAGACACATCTTCATGCATGACACACTGGGATTGTCAATATCAAGTTCAGTGTGCTTTGCTCTGCCAACAATCAATAAAAGTATTGTTTAAGCATATTTGATGACTGGTCCTATTGTGCCCGCTGTTTCCTTTTTCTCAAGGGTCCAGTGATACTTGGTTCATTCAGATTCATTCAGTAGGCAAGAGGTCATTACAGTGACTTAGTCCAATACAAATTCCACAAGAGCTGAAACAGGACTTACACCTCACTTAAATGTTAACCCATTCCCCCTTAAAGCTGTCAAAACCGGGTGATGGTCAAATGTCATCTGCTTCAGTGTTTTCAGCTAATTTTAACAGTTATGAAAATCAATTTGACTGAGAATTGTAGACGAGACCTATCAAGATCACATGCCCCAGGTCAACAGCTTTCCTTGGCTTGGTTCAGGCACTGAGTGTCCAAGCAATGCAAAGGAAAGCTGTTGACACAGTCTTAAATTCAGGGGGGGGAAGGGTTAAGCATAAACGTAGTGTGTTTATCTCTTCTCCCCACCATCAACAAAAAAAGGCCGAAGATAATTAATTCTTTAGTTTAATAAAATATAACATGTAGAGAATAAGTGGCTCTGAAGGGTGTCAAGCATGTGGGAAAAATCCTCAGGTATGTAAAGCAGGGATGTGGAATGGCACAAATCAGTGTTTATGTGAGAAACTGTATCTATGAGCTAGCTTACCTTCTGTTATTCCTGAGCCATTGCCTCTTAACTCTGAGCACAAACAACAAACCCTATTAGCAGGTCAGCAACAAAAGTGCTTTGGATGGAAGGACATGCTCGAGCAGATTATGTTCTAAATGGCCGTATTACTCAGACTTTTCTTTTAGCCGGTGGGAATCGTTACCATGGGTTGCTTGTCATTTTGTCTATGTTTGAGGCAAGTGTTGTCCAGGGGAGGCAGCGCAGATGCACAAGACGAGAGAATCGTGGAGGGCCCATCATTCAACGCCAAGAGGCCGTTGAATAAGAACAGTCTGCCCCTGGGTCCCATTGTGGCACAAATTGAATCTTACTACAACATTATTAAGTTAGCCAAACTGACACTGTGTGGGGCTTCTTCAAATAGGGGTTTTACTGTGCATGTATCGGCCTCGGCCTGTGGTGTCCCATACCTCGCCCACCCTGGTGGTTGCACCAGGCTTGAGGATGGCCCATTAATGACAGCGTGATAGCTTGTGCCAAAAATAGATCTGTAGTTAGAACGACCCAAAAGGTGTTTCAATTGAGATCGGGATTCTCTGATTTGTGACCAGACGGACAGACCAAAATTGCAGTTTTCTATTAAGGCAGATTGCAAGTTCATGTTGAAGTGACAGCCAGAGTTGCTCCCTGGGTTTTGTCTCATTGCATTCTGGGTGAATGTCACCTCAGAAAGCAATAAAAAAAAAAAAAAAAAAAAAAGAATGAAAAGGAGCAAATTCAGAGTATTATTACCACATGACAGTCAATGGCTGGGTCTGCCATCTGCATCCAGGAAGTCATGGCTGTAATTTTCAGCTATTTTTCAGGACGCTAGTGATTAATCTGCATGTCACATCTATAAATTATTCCAGGATTACCTCCACAAGTTGATGTTCCGTTCAAATGTAGAGGATTACCAGCCCCTTCGGTAGCATTGCTATAGAGACACTGGATACGCTGTCTATAGGGGCATCCTGATGGTAACATTGCTGTTTGCTCTTTTCAGAGGATAACCTTAGAAGACTGCACGACATCAATGAGGGAATACAACGACTGCGGGAACTCAACACTCAGCAACTACAAGTACAGGTCAGTGACTTTTGCTGCTAAAAGGTCAAAAAAACTCTCCTTTAAGACCACCTTCTGCTGGAAAACATGCTAAAACCCTGTCACAGAAGACCATATATATTTAGCAGCAGTATTGATAAAATGGCAGCATAGCAGTCGTGACAGGTAAATTGTAAGGGATGTGAACTTGTGTTGGTAAAATCTGATCATTCAGATGGGTCCTAAAGTAAAATGTTGACCAGCCATTTCAGCGTGTCCATTCATTAAGAGCACATCGTGGACAGCAATGGATGTTTGCTGGCAGATTAAGCTTAGGGTAGCACAATGAGGAACAAGTGATAATGGTATCTCCCACCACAATGCACCATTATGCTGCACAATTAAAGGGGCACATTTCGATGTAATGTGCTGCAATGCATATACCTCTTTATGTAGCTATACCGTCCACCTCGTGTATTAGACAATTAAAAATGCATGGCATTCAAATGAGACCATACAGAAAATTGAATCTTTGATAGCAGTATGGAGTAGGCGGGCAGTGGGAACAATTTATGTCAGGGCAAACAAAAACAAAACGTTCATTTAACACTTTAACCCTATTGTGTCAATTATTGATGAGCTTCTGCGGAACATTATAGAGACAGTTTGTCACATTGTTTGTCCCATATGTTTGATTCTGTGCATCTGATTTTCAGCTGCAGCACTTTTTGCGTACTATACATACTTTAATCCAAGCACAACTTCACATAGATTAAGATATTTTGTGGTCAAAATGCATAAATACATGTAACAGAATGTCCAGTCTTATGACTTTTCTAACTTAAGGGTATTGATGCTGCTTGAAAACATGGATTGTATACACAGTGGTACCTGCTGTATGTGCCCACATTGTAATTTACGAGTGAAAATTAGGCCCGCGGGAAGATAGGCCTACTAGTTCTGGCTTTTCCCAGCACAGAAAGTGGTCACGCACAACAGTTGACCTGTCAGTGCAGGTAATTTAACCCTTAAAGTGCTGATTTAAAATTGAGTTAACAGCTTTTTTCATTGCATGCAAAGTGTCCTGAAGAAAGCTGTTGACTTAGACTACTTTTTGTTTTAGACTGGACTTGCTGGTATTTGAATGGAAGGTATTTTTATGAGGAATTTGAATCTTTTAACCATTATGTGTTTAACGGTAATGCAAAAATGACTATAGCAGTGATTAGCACTGTAAGGGTTAACAAAGAAAATTGACTCTTGTGGCCCTGAAAATGGGCCACACAAAGCAGGTGGCCTCTCTCAGCAGTGGTTGTAATAGCAGCTACCAGTGTATTTGTACACTCTTTATGGCCAGGGTTCCTGTTAAACAGATGCACAAATAGGATATGATCATTATTTCCGTCACTTCATAGAGCTCTTTTTTGGGAGGGAAAAAATATCAAATCTGTGACAATGTATAAATTGGATGAAAGTCTAGATTTGTCCCGCATTGTTACTGGCTTTCTCTGGCTCCTCAGAGTCGTCCAAATCCCATGGATATGCTACAGCAGGTGACACATGAGTTAAGGCATAGGATATATGTTTTCCTGCTGAGTGTAATCTCATGTGAAATGAGTGGTATGTTTTACAAAGGGACTGGAAACATATACCACTTCTGATTAAAAAATCGAGGTTCTTTTAATGAAATTGTAGAATACAAAAGGAAGGAAGTATATATATATCGCCTATTTCAACACTTATTGAAGAGTGGTGCTAGTTTTCTCGTCACATATATAGAGTTAGGGAGACCAGAATGTTCCATTTAATGAAGGAAAAATAAATTGGCAAGCAGCTGGGCAACCAATACAAGACTAAGATAAATTGAAGAGATGTGTCTTGTGTTCAAAATCTGGAAAATTTTTAAGGATGTAGGAAGGTGACATTGTGTGATGGAAATTCCCTTAAAAAGTATAATAAATAAGTAAATAAAAATAAGGATATAGAAGAGTCTGGTGCAATAAAAGTCTGTATTTGTCAAACTCTGCTCCAAAATGACTAACATGTAGAAGAGTCATTACTAAACAGAAATCGATGCATGCCAAAGACTCGTCTAAACTTTCAGTTGCAGAGAGGAGTAAAATTGAAGCTTGTAGGAGAGTTTGTGCTCACCAAAAATGAGGTCTAACTTAAGGGATTTAGACCAGTTCCAATGCAAAAGTTCATGCATGCCATACTTTGTTTAAAAAAAATTCAAGATGTACGCACTACATGTACAAAAATCTTAGTATGCCAAAATCAGGTCAAAACTTTACGGATGTAGAAGAGTTTTTTTTCTGCAAAAGTCTATGCATGCCAAAATCTGTTTAGGTTGTGGCAAAACTGGTTAGACAAACAGCACCCAAGATAACTTTTCCTGACTGCATGCCTTTTTGAAAGCACCACAGACAGGCACTCTTGCGTGGTGGAACTTGCATTGTTTTTGTAGAGTTGTGTATATATAAGTTTAAGGATGTATAAGAGTCTGTAAACCAAAATGTGGTCAAGATTTCAAAAATGTCATGTGCCAGCTGCTCTTGGTTGAGGTGGATGATGACTCGCTGAGAGCCTGCAAAACATGGAGACCACACGTGCTACTGTTGAAATGAAAGCTCTTTATATGAAGAATTGCATACATATATACGTACGTATGTATGTATGTATGTATGTATGTATGTATGTATGTATGTATGCATGCATGCATGCATGGAAGTAATTGAAGCAACATATGCTGTATTGTCTAACAAATGCATGGACTACCTTAAAAATGACTTAGTCTGTGTAGAAGTTCTCTTTATAGGCCTATCATAACTCTTTATAACCAGATTCAACCATAATGTAACACTATCTTTGGTTTCTATGCAGCATTTGTGCCAAATTTGATTAAAGTAAATTTTGTCCAGTGTTGATTAAAGATGCCTACAACTATGAGGATATGGTTTCCTTGGTCACCGGTAAATGTTTACGTGTATATTACATGGGCCAATACAACCTTCCCATAAAGATACCCATAAAATTATCAGTATAGTCCACCACAAGTCAGGTTAATAAGGCGCATGGTTTCACAATCACACGAGTGAGTTGCACAGAGATTTATATATGCATAGTTGCGCTCAGATGAAAAGCTTCTAATATTTTGAGCATGAAATGAGATTTGCTGAACATTATTGTGAGTGTTAACAGATAGTCCCTTGAAGGTTATTGGACTTCTCCAATTGATATTGGAATTTGCTGCATATATTCAAATTGAGCATCTTATTGTGCGGACGTCCTATTTGTTGAGCACCTGCCAGCCTCAAATGGAGTCTCGCAGATGGTCAGATGAATATATTCATTGACAAATACAAGTACAGAGGACTTGCCATGCTGGGAGTTTGTTGTCGTGACCCGGTCAGCATGACAGTAGATCCCCGTGCTGTAAATTTATCCAAGTACAGTACTTCTTTGTTATAACAACATCCTGCTCGTCATGAAGGTAGGACCCATGCATTGTAAATTTATCCAGTTACAGTGCTTCCTTGTTATAATAACTTCCTGAAGATGGAATCTGTGCATTTCTTGGCTTCCACTGAAGACCTTTCTGATTTCAGGTGATCAACCCCTTGTTAGAAGTGCAGGACAGGTGTTAAAAAAAATCTGGAAGCTCTTGATTAATCACTTTGAGGGTGTTTTTGAGTTGTCCATCCATGTGATAATCCTTCGATCTGGTCAATGTTTGTCACCAGATTTTGCTCAAAGTTAGTACGCATGTACCTCATAACACAAAGATGAATCAATAGATACATTTTTCCAGGTTGGCCATTAGGGAAAAAAGAGCTTTTTGTCATTTTCATCTAATTTTGTGGAGGGTAAAGCTTATTAAACATTCAGCCGTCCAAGACGTTCTTCCATCATGATAATTTAATGCACTCAAATATCATGTAGTACCCAATATGTCATAAATGTCCCTTGATCTGTTTTTCATCAGTTCTGACCTACTTGTGGGAAAAGTTACCCTCACAATGAAAAAGTGATTTGATTTCAACAGCATTGAGTGCTACGTACCAATTGAGTATCCTTAAGACCTAATAGACTGATCAGATTTCTGGGTCACTGTGACCTTATATGTTAGTTCTAACCTGTTTACTGGTTAGAACATGCATTGTGATATGCCTACAAGTATCTTACAACCAAATTTGTTACCCAGTGTATCTAAAATGCAGGGACAGACTTTGCCTAATTTTTTTACACAATAATTCATAATCAGATGAAGTTGACAGACTGAGGAATGCAACATGGGACATGCAGGGCTTTGCAGTTTCTCGAGCTTGCAAGACCAAACCATCAGCATCAATGTTACAGTGAAACCTTTTCATAAGAACACCGTCTGTTCCCTGCAGAATGTGTCAGCTATCTGATACTGTCAGATTTATTATTATTATAAGTCAAATATCAAAGGAACTTGACTTCAAGTTCCTCAAAACTTGTATCATTAAGTGAGTATGTTGGATATCTGAGTATTGTTAAAGTGAGGTATATAGAAGGAGGACCATTATATGTCATTTAGTATGTTGTATTGCAGGTGTAATGATAATGAGGTTTCACTGTATAAAGAAGTATCTCCCATAATGGTGACTATCAGAGGCAAATAAAGGTATGGATTACAGCTATGTGTTATTGTATGCAGTAATCCATTCCTACTCTGTCATTTCCTGTCCAGAGTCATGCACTGTCTGCGTTGAATGTCAATGTCGCAAGGCGGTCAGCCATGTTGCCTTGACCTGAGCTACCACCAACTTCAGATCCATCTCCCCCCGTTGTCTGTATCAACTCATGGTAATCTTGCTGCAGCTTACACCCAGAACAGATCCATCTCATCAAATTTATTTGATGGTATGTTTGCCAGTGCCCATTTTGTAGACAATTAAGGCGAGCATTCAGGGCACATCAACATGCCGGCAATTCCCACTGATCGTGGAAATGCGACTGATCAGGTGAACAAGCTTCTGCCGAAAGTTGTGGCGGATTTCTTTGTTGACATTTTATATTCAAGCGGACTAATGTAGAACACAAAGCATCACAATTCTAGTTGTTTTTCAATGTTAAAATTTATTGTATTTGTGTAATTTTATCGTAAAATTGAATAATTTATCTATGTATCATGATGAGAGAAATACAAACAACCTGTGTGTTTACTGTCTGAACTCAATGCTTCTTGGTCGCACAAAGCACACGCCACAAGTAGCTCAGGCCTTCTGCGACCAAGAAGCACTTTGCTCAGACAGGAAACACTGGTCGTGGTGGTTTTTCTATGTCATTAAGTATGTTCCCTATCTGAGTGTTGTCATGAGGTTTCACTGTATAAAGGAGTGTCATTAAGCGAGTATGTTGGATACCAGAGTGACATTATAATGAGGATTCACTGTATTAAGAAGTGTCAGTATGTTGGATACAGGGAAACCTGTTTTGAGAGACCACCCCTATGGCAGGCTAAAAAGTGGTCACATAAGACAAGTGGTCTCTCAATGGAAGTGCAAAAACATGGGAAAGATAGCAAAAGGGACTTAGGAAATATGTTCTTAAAATGCAGGTGGTCTTTCATTACAGTGGTCTCTCAAAACAGGTTTCACTGTATCTGAGTTGTCATAATGAGGTTTCACGGTAGGACCACCATTAAGGGAGTACATTGGATATCTGAGTGTAATTTGAATGAGATTTCACTGTATAAAAGAGTGGCATTAAGTAAGTTGGATATCTGAGTTGTTATAATGAGGTTTCACACTATGAAGGAGTGTCATTCACTTTACCAGGCATCTTAGTGTCTTATGATATGGGTTTTCACTGCAAAAAGAAGGAGCACTGCGCTTACAAATAGATACCAGAGTTTTATTTAGGTAAGCAAGAAATAAAGCGAGTGAAGTTGGGGATAGATAAAGAGTTTAACCTGTTCAGAGTCTGCTGGAAAACAACTTGATTAAAAAATTACTTGTTTTGTGTAGTGTTGAGATCCTTCACACAGAAACAGACAGATCTGAACTGATTGTCATGACGTCTCAATGATGCTTTCAAATGTTCAATATTGCCTTTCTTTTCTCAGTGTGATGTAATATCAGTTCAAGCTGGATGCTACCGGCATTTGTTTGTCAACATGCTCAGCGTAAGTGTCCAACAGTTGCCTCTTCCTTATGTAACTCTTTGAGTGCCAAGTTTTGATGGTCACTGGCTTTCCTTGCAGCACATTTAGTGCATTACACCCAAAGGGTGTCAAGGAAAGCTGTGTTGACCTGAATTGTTCTTATGATATCTGTTGTCTTAACTCATTCCATACCAATCCCTGATATTTAGGTATATTTTTCCAAGATTTAAGATGATAATTGCACATTTAAATTCTTCATGAAAAGAGCTTTTGTTCCAAGTACCAACTTACCTATAGTCTTAAGTCAGTGGTTCTGACACTGCCTGGGAAGTCATGCTGCAGCTGCTGCAAGGGCAGCTGCAGCATGACTTGCCAGGCACTGACCAAGGCCTGTCACCATAGTATGGGCATGCTGGTGCTTAAATGAAAGGTTGGTTTTCAAAGACTGTGAATTGTATATCATTACGTCAGTTTCAGAAGACATCGAACTTCATCAAAATTGACAATGAAACAGTCAATTAGAATGATCAGTTTAGACACTACACTACCAATTCCTAAGTGCAACAGAACAACCACTGCATTCCTATTTCTGTTCTCCCCATAAACGTTGTGTTATTGGGAGATTGCCATTTAAGTTACTGCAGTGCCACTGTCAAATTATTCGCTTTCTTAATTACACGTGCCAAAGACACAACTCTTGCTGTTACAAGAGCAGCAATGTGTTACTAACATTCTGTTGAAAGATATGTCAGCATGTTTTTGAGACAAATGTCTTATGTGCAGGTACGTAGATCCGGTAGGGGGAAGAGAGCACGCACTCTTGGTGCTCGCTCCCACAGAGAGCACGCACTCTTGGTGCTCGCTCCCACAGAGAGCACGCACTCTTGGTGCTCGCTCCCACAGAGAGCACGCACTCTTGGTGCTCGCTCCCACTTTTCACTCGGGAAACTTCCATTTTCAATTTTAAAATGATTGTCTTGGGGTTTTTTTTCAGTTGTTTTACTCCCTACAGCCCCCATTCCCTACCCCACTGTGGGGTACCACCCACGCTTTCTGAAGCATCTGGATCCACCCCTGATTCTGCATCTGCCAAAGTGTGATTAAATGGTGGCCATTTTCTGTCAGTATTAAACAACAAGCTCTCTGTCATCAGCAACTCTTGGTAACTGAAATACCAGTGACTCATAGTTCAGCCCTGAAGGAAGCTTGTGCGTAAGGTTCATAAAGAAGTTGAACAATGGATAAAGATTAAAACAGGATGTAGACAGGGGGACCTTTGAAGAAGACCAACGTGGTTAATTGGGTAGAGAGGCAGTGTAACAAGTGTAAGTGAGGTGTATGTTACTGACGCCAATGATGGGTTGCCAGGGCTAAGGCAACAACATTGATTTGGACTGGGAGCTACACCCCAGCTCTGCACACCTGAATACACCTAGAACGCGGAGAGGACAGCCAGTACTTAGCAGCCTGCCTGCTGCCTCCACCCTAGTACCTGCATTGATTCTACAGGAGCATACAAGGACCTGGTATCTTCAGCGTCCACTTGTCGTTTCTCCCGTTTCGTCCACAGATTGGTTTATTGTGATATTGAGAGTACATGGGGTCTTCAAGCCAGTCCCAGGTAGGTGATGATAAGTTGATACCCAGTACCACGTGCCAGGTGCACAGGTGAGGATTCTTAAGGTGAATCCTACGAGCAAGCAACATGGATGTTGGTCTCCTATAGATAGGCTGCTTCCAGGGACCGGGCACACCAGTAACTTGTAATGCTGACATTTTCTTAATATTATTGCCTTGGAGTGGTTACAGATATAATTCAGGAAACAGGCGCACTGTTGTGTGGCGATTAATATGCAGAAGTGCAATCAGTGAAGTAACAAAAGATGCAGTTGTAGGTGACACTTAATGTCAGGATACCTGTTGCACATATAGCCTTTCGAAAAATGTTGCTCTTCCACGAATCTTCCATGCATAAAGGAATTGGCTACAACTGTATTCCGAGCAATGAAAATCTTTGATAGCCCGCATACATTGGGAGCAGGAATATGTATATGAAAAGGGAGTAGGAAGGCTTTGACAGGGACTGGAGCCAGGCCAGACAGAGTTGGAGAGTGCCACATTACACTACAAAATTATGGCTCTTACCGTCGAACAGAAGAGATTGATCAAACAGGTAATGTCATCTCTATATTCATCTACAGGTGGGCAGCTAGCTTAGTTATTTGTCGTTCATCATCAGTACTCAGAAGCCATGTTGCCTGCATATCTTTGTCATACCCCCTTCAGATGATCGCTGAAAGACTTGTTCCTCGAAAATAGATTTTGCTTCTGTCACTGTGTAGGCACATTTTTGTTTTTGGTTCTGTAAGATTTTTTAGCAACCATCAACTATTTATGAAAACAATCAACCAGAATGTCTGTATTTTCATAATTTGCTGCCACTATGCATAAATTAGAGCCGCAGTAATGTAAGTACACTGAGCCGAATATTCCTCAACTGTTCAACTAGTATTCAATTAAGAATGGAGGGAAAGAGGCCACATATCCTTGTAGATTGTGTGTGGATAATAGACTTACAGCCGTGGAGTTAATTTAGTGTTTTTTCTCAGAAGAAAAACCAGTACAAGCTTACATGTGGACATTAATGCAACATTCGGCTTTTCCATACAGATGTGCTGTGCCTGGTATAAAATACCTGTGTGAATCCCAGCGAGCAATCAGCAGTGCGTTCAAGTAGCAATTTTTTGTAATATTGCTTAATTATTTCTCTGTTGAACAATAATTTATTAATGCATAGAATCATCAGGTGCCTCGGAATCTCAAATAGAATTCAGAAAATGCCACAACTAGGTGACAGCATGTAATGTGTGATGACACAAATGATAGAGACAGTCTATTGATTTGACCAGAAAGTAAAATTTTCTATGCATCCTTCCATTTCAGGAAGCAACATTCCTTGTGTGTATATATATATATATATATATATATATATATATATATATATATATATATATATATATATATATATATATATATATATATATTCTTTGTTTTCAGAGAGTAGCTAATATGTAGAGTATACTCATCTTCCCTGAGGCCCTCTCAAATTTGCATACAAAGAAACATACAAAGTACAATTTATGTGAGCAAAATTAAGCTGATACATCAAGATAATTATATGTTATTTCCCCTGGACAATAATGTGTGTCTTGTACACTGTCTCTTACATGATTTATTTAAGTTTATTTATTTTTTTTTTTTTCATAATTTATTTATTGGTTAATTGATGGGGGAGGGTGTTTTAGCTGACGATGCATGTGTAGAAAGTTTCTGTTGAAACGTATCAAAACACTCTGATTACACATTATATTCAAATTTGCACATTTGGTCATTGTAATATTTGATGAGTGCTTTATTTAGGGAAGACAATTTTGAGTCACAAGATTGTAGAGGATTTTTTTTCCCTGCGAGGAGGGGGAACGGAAACAAAAGTGAATCTTTTAACCTTCATTTTGCTGAAAAAAGTAAAGGGGAATGAAAGACATGGGGGCTGCACCAATGAATCTTTTTACTTTATTTTGCTTGAGGGAGAGAGAAAGAAAGAGGGAAAACATCACAAAGGAGACATTCAAGCTTTTCTAAATACTTAAGGTCCTGTTGATTGACCATGTTCAAATTTGATACATGGGTGACTCATGGGTTGTTCTCACCATGCGGTGCACTTTAAAAAATTTGGATGTGAAAATAATATTTTTGTTCAAGTTCTTATTTTAAAAACTCACTGTGCCTTCATTCGACACTCTCGGTTTATTTCCGACACCCACAAGGCGCAAAAGGCTAGTGACATCACAAATGCAACACCCCTGGCTGACAGAGAAGACTCCGACCTTGGTTGGGAGCTATAGCTGTCAAGTGTCACTTGGTTTAAACATATTTAATTCACCCTACATCAATAGGATTAAAAGTACATGTAGAAATATTCATTTTTGTTCTTGTTCCCGCCCAGGATGGGTTTGTGTGTTGCTGTTAATTGTAGCAATACAAGTTCTACAGCTTGTTTACATTCATCCCAAAGACCTGAAATAAAGTAGAGTGTGGACCCTTGAAGTCAAGATTCACAGGGACAAGTGACAAGGCCCTGGGAACAGATGATAATTTAAACTTATGTAGTGAACACTTTGTCGAAAGTGACTTTGATTTGTCAAATGTGACGATGCTTAGGATAGGTTTGGCAAGAAAAAAACTACTGCTGTTGCCAAATGCGGTCCCATCGCTGGACAATGGAAGGATTCATGGAACTGGCTAAATTAGGCATTACTTGTATAACCAGGAACATTGATTCATTTTGTTTTTTTTACAGTATTTACAAAGTAATCTTCAGTATGATTCTGATTTCCAGGCTTTCATCAAAATAAAGGTGTAGCAATTCAAGGACTGTAGCAAAATATTATTACAGCAAAATACAGGTATAGTAATTCTACGACTGTTATAATCTATCACATAATAATTGATTGAATGTCACGGTGACAACACCAGTCTGGGATGTTGTTGCAAAGTTAATAATTGATTGAATGTCACGGTGACAACACCAGTCTGGGATGTTGTTGCAAAGTAACAATGTAACAAAACTTAAGTGTGCTTAACCATTTGGGTTCGATTGATGGAAAAAATGGGTGGAAAACATGGACAAACCAGGGCTGATCTTGTTCCATACCCGGGTCTAGGGTTGAGTTAGCTGGCCGCTGTGATGCATGTGTCCAATTACTGCTGTATATTATGTGTATTACGAAATGTTTAATCCCATTACCAGATAACACTTGTTTGGATAGCTACCACATTCACGCCTCATGTACACAGCTGCTAAGACCAGCGGGTGGCTGGTCTTTCATTTTTTTGTAGTCATGTGCCACTGTTTGTGACAGTCCACGGCCAGCTCTCAATAATCGGGTGTACAAAATTCCATCTCATTGTACCTTTGTCGTTAGTATGGAATCAGAAAATAACCAGTCACAAGAAAATATTTACCATTGTTACATAATGAATATGATCTGAAACAAAGGATATCATAAACACATGTACTGATGTATACGGAAACATAAATTACTGCCCTCCAAGGGTTGTGAGGCTACTGCTGGGTAGGGGTGCCAGTATTGAAAGCTATTCATAAATGCAAACTTATATCTAATCACCCATAGACCATACAGATGGGAAGGGGAAATCAACTGTTTGTTCAAACTTTTATATACCACAGGCGTAAGTCGTAGCTGTTTCCGTGAATTCTAGAATTTGAAACACTACAAGACCTGGCCCACCCTGATGCAAATTCCAATTTAATGTATTCATGCTTGTTCTTGTTGAATGAAATCTAGTAATTTTGTATAGGAAATATCATTGTGCAGACGGCAAGTTGGGATCATCTGGCTGCACCACGGCTGCACTCCCTGCAGTACTGTGTGGTGACACTGGGGTTCTGGGCGTTTCCCTCATGTATGTTAGGCTGAATGGTCTTTTCCTCTGCTGCTGCAGCTTTTATTATTAATTCTTCATCCTCGTGAGACCACGTAAAAGAAAAACTAAATTCAGACTCTCCGGAATCAGTATGCTCTGTTGTATCTGCCATGACTCTTGGCAAACTGAAGGCACTCTGGCTTATAACACATGCACCATGGCCAGCGGGTTGTGTTTGTGACGTCAGTAACACTATCCCACATCGGGCCATGATGGGAAAAATTTGCGCACTTTCCTGTCGCAAATGTGGTGCACTTTTGGAGCTAAAAAAAGACTATTCAAAAATGAAATTTGACATTTTGGTTTTCAGATGTCATTTCTAACCACCCTGAACATCAACTCTCTTATTTGTGGTACCCATTCAATCAAGAGGACCTTTAATCGTTGGAAACTATTATATGGATCTTCAAAGTTTTTACTGTGTGCTTAGATCTTATGTAAACATTACTTTGTATAATGTGATATCAACATATCGTGATGCATTAATACAATGTTTTCCTTTGCATACCAGTTTCATTTGCTCGTAAATCACTTCCCAAAGCATGCTTATGGTCTGAAACATTATTATTATTGTGATTATTTTTCTTTTATTTATGGCCTATACTGTATAGCTTTCTAAGTTTTTACCCCAAACAAGTGGTTGATTTGTCATGTGACAAGTTGTCAGTTAAACATGTATTACATCATGTCACTGACATGGCTTGGTGAGGTTTTGGAGCACCCAACTTGTGCCTAGGAAAGATGTTGACCTGGGGAATGCTGTTTTGATTGGTCTCGTCAAAAAACTGTTTGCTATAAGATAAGATAAGATAAGATAATTTTATTTCAAGCCACTAGGGCCCATAAAGACATTACAAATATGTATATACACAATGGTGAAGTACAATGATAGATGAAAATGATCCATTTATTAAAATAATGTTAAAAAGGTGCTTAGTATTATGCGACACCTGAGACTGGAGACCACAAATCAAACATATCTAGGGTTTCAGGATGCTGCACTCTGGGAGTAATTCCCAGAGTACAGCAGCCTGACCCACCTATCATATGTGTACAAAGCCATTGATCCAAATCCAGTATTTATCATGTTCTGAATAATGGGATTAACCGAATCAAGAACTCTCATCCAAAAGCTATACATTTCTTTTCTAATGAATTCACCAAAACTATTTATTCTGTTGTATGTAAACATCTCGCTAGCACTACATCTTCTTGGTAAACCTATAACAATCCGAAAGGCATTATTATATGCGACCTTCAACCGATTCAACTGATAAGCTCTGACACAGGCCCACAGTTGACTACAGTAGGCATTTCCACAGTATGCCCTAAAAAGATTTATTTTGATCTCATGAGAACATTTAGAAAACTTTCTAGCCAGCATGTTGGCTCTGCTATACAAACTTCTGATTTGTCTTTGAACATCCTCATCATCACTTAAGCAATTAGTAATAAAGGCTCCCAAGTATCTATAACTTGTTACATATTTAAGTACAAAATTATTTAAATTCAACAATGGCAATCTTACAAGTTTCCATCCCTTTGGTGAAATGCACATACAAACAGTTTTCTTTACATTATACTTTATATCTAATTCACATGCTTCTTTGTGACATTTTTTTAATAGTTTCTGTAGACCTTTAGCAGATGGAGCAAAAATAAGCAGAAACTTGACAAGAGTGAAGCAGAGGATGGTTGAAAACCTGCCAGTTCCGAGCAGTTTGGTGGAGAAGTGGTTAAACAAGAAATGCTTGTCATGCTAAATTTCTAGAAGCACAGCCTCAAGTTCATGCACAATATGGGGGGGGGGGGGGGGGGGAATAAGTGCTGAGTAAAACTAGAGACAATATGCCAGTGTTGAGTCTTGATTTTATCATGGTGAGGACATGGCTAAATGGTTGGCCTAAATTAGCTCCTGTTTGAGTGGTTCTATCATTCATTATTTAGCTCATATAGTTTAATTTCAGTGAAATTTCTCTCATTTTTTGAGCTTCATCGTTTTAATCAATAACAGCCTATTATGTGTGTATATCAACACAGACGTTTTATATTTCCACAAATTCTTATCTGTTTCATCTTTCTCTCTTTATAGCCAAAACTTCTCTAGATATTTTTTCAAGCATTATGCTCTGTTTTGAAGCTGCAGATTTGACATGGGTTAACTTCTATGTGTGAGATTGTATGCTTAATTTGGAATAGTCAAGATCTAAAGTTACACATATTGTATTCAAATAAAATGCTGAGTCTCATATCTTCAAAAATACAATAGAAAAACAACAAATTCCAAAACCTACCCATATGTTTGTTAGAATTGCGTTCATCCAATGAAAATAGGACCCAACCCATAGTCTTTAGATTGATGCCAATTGAGGGCATTGGAATGTTAAAGTATACTTTTTCTCTGAAACTGTAACACCGCGAACTTCCAAATGTGGCATGAGCATAGCCCTGGTGGTGCAATTGGGCATCGATTGGGATAAGTGAGGGTGTGTAAAAATTATGCAAATTCTATGCATATGAAATTTTCAGTCTCTCATATCTTCAAAAGTGTAATAGATAAACACAACTCCAACACATACATACATGTTTGACATTTGTGCGTTAAATAAATAAATGATATTATAACCCTAATCAAAGACTTTCAATTCTAATTAGGAGCATTTGAAATTTTAAATGCTGGAATATCTTCAAAAATATGTTAAATGGAGCTACAGTTTCACTTTTACTTGGATTGATGTTTTTTTGTATATTCTATGATTACATGACTACAGATCACAGTCGATAGATATGTGTTAATTAGCCACAATCAATTTAATTGTTTAATGTCCTCAAAAATATTTTAGATAGATATGCCATTCCGACTTCCACTAACAGGTTGGTGATGTAGACACATCCAATAAACTATATATTAAGTTGTAGCATTTAAATCATGCCAAGTAAGTGGTTTTCAAAAGTTAACCCATTCCTGGTCAGAATACAACAGAGTCAATAGCTTTCCTTGGCATGGGTTGGGCACATTGCACCCAACCAGTGTCAAGAAAAGCTATTGACCTTGGGCTTGATGTTATGAATGGTCTTACATACAAACCTCCACATTTGTTTGTTTGTTTTTTTTTTTTTTTTGTTTTGTTTTTTTTTGTTTTGTTTTTTTTTTTTTTGTAGTAATGAGAAATTTAAGTAAAAGTGTTAAGGCAGACAGCAATTCACATTGGGCACTCTGAGTGGGAAAGGGTTAATGTTCAGTATCCTCAAAACTATGATAGATGCATGTGTAACTTTAATTTCTTAATGCATGTTCCTGATAAAGATACACCTAGAAAATACTGAACAGTAGTATTAGCATTGGAAATAATACCAATTAAATGATTGAAAAATGAAAATCTCCAGTATGCATTAACTGAAAAAAAAAGCAATTGATAGAGAAATTCTTTGTATATTTATGGTATCTTTAGTGCGTGATCATGGCTAGCTGGTGCCATTTGTAACCAATTGCTCCTTGAAGACACACATATTAGCTGTGAAGCACATCTTCATTCCTAGTTAAGGTCCATATTAAAATTAAAAAATACAATGTACATGTATATCTTTGTGGGGAGTAAAGGCCAATGCATAAAAGGGAGAGTTATGGTACGCAATAGGAAAAAAATAAGAGATGTGACTTTTGGTACAAATAGACAAGAAATATGGGTGAGAGATGTGACGTATGGTACAAATAGACAAGAATTATGAAAGGTGTGACCTATGATACAAAATAGACAAGAAATATGGGTAAGAAATGGGACTAAGGCACAAGATAGACAAGAAATATGGGTGAGAGGTGTTACTTATGGTACAAAACAGACAAGACATAGTTATGGATGACAAAATAGCCACAAGATGTATTGTGACATGGCTATTTTGTTATCAGAGTCCTTTTAAAAGCGGTCCGTACTGGTATAAAATAGACAAGAAATATGATTGAGAGGTGGTATAGTACAAAATAGACAAGAAATATGGATATTACGTATGGTATAAAATAGACAAGATATATGGGTGAGAGACGTGACTCACAGTACCGACAGTCCATAGCATGTGGTTGCATGGCGTGATTTGAACATCTTCACACAGGCAAAGGTCAAAAAGGTCTCACACCCCATTTGCCAAGGTGACAGTTACGGGATAACAATGATAGTAAAACTTCCTGGGCATGACCCGCCACTCAGCGTTCAGGCAGATTATGCCGCAAGACGCCAACAGTATGAATCGATGCCGAAGAGGAGACGACCAGAGGAGCTACCTACATGTAATACATGCTGCTGTTGGGAGGGCAATAATGAACACACATGGCAAGGATTGCCGTTAAAAGGACTCTGATAACAGGGTAGCCACGTCACAAGAGATCCTAATGGGTTGAAAATACAGTTTAATGTATGCTGATACTGGCATGCGAGAGCCCGGCTCTCTAAATACCACCTTGTATCAAGCCCAATATGACAGATCCCCTGGTGCCATGAATATAGATTTTCTCAGCAATTTACAAACAGAGGATAAATATTTTTGTGGTGAACACAATATACATTTTATGGATATATAGTTGTGTGGATGTCTCAACTGGGATTTCAGCCCCTCAATAAATGTGGAATATGTTGGGTATATTGTGAAGCTGTTTGATTAAGAGATTAAAATGATTAGTGCATGGTTGTTGATACTTTTTCAGGTGATTTTTTCCAGAGAAATGGTTTGATGGACAAAACTTTATGATTGTAAAAAATTGTTTGTAAATACACTTTAGCCCTTAACCCTTCCTTGGAGCTGCCCAGATGTTGAGTGTCAACTGAGTCCATGTTTCAGGATGTACAGTATATATCGATTTTGCAGAATTTTTTGTATCAGTTTTGTTTGGCAGAAATATAGCATTTATATGTTCATTTTGTTTCAATAGGAATACATGTACAGCATATATATGTCTGTTTTGTTTTTAAAAGCAGAAGTATAGCATTTATCTATTAAGTTTTAGCAGAATATAACATTTTTGTGTCAGTTTGTTTTTGGCAGAAATGTAGCATTGATGTGTCTATTTGGTTTTGGTTACCACTTATATAAAAACCTGCCGGTACTTTCGGACTTGTATCCACTATCGGGACAACCTTCTCCTCTAAGCTCCATCTTTCACTAAACGGGGCGGGGGGCTTGGCAGGTCCGACAAGTGGTGCTAGTTAATTCATAGCCTGGAGGTGACTTTAATGTCTGATACAAAATCCCTATTCTGGGGCCCACCGCTGCCTACAACTGCTAATTGTACAGCATTGTATTTACATTTCCAGGTGCTGCTCACTCTGGAAAAGTCACATTATATATTGTACATTACATTCATTCAACAAGTTAACCTTCCCTTAACACTAATGACACATATATTTTGGATACCACCTCTTCAAAATTGTGGATTCCGCACCCAATGGTTTGGTAAATGAGGATGGTATTGCATGGGAGGCTTTCTTGGGGGGAGTCTGTCTGTCTGTCTGTCTCTCTGTCTGTCTGTCTCTCTCTCTCTCACACACACACACACACACACACACACACATCTTGGAAGTTTTGATGGCTTCCCTTACAGTGGGAATATCTGTACTGATAGGTAGCTCTTATGAGGAAGTTTATGAATATGCAATTGCTGTTTCTGCTAAATATTGAAGTTGAAATTTATTTTTCAAAAGAATACATAATATGTACAATGCATGCTATCTTAACAGTTGAAACCTGATAAGGCTCATATACTGTAGGTCAACTCTGTGGAAAAATAAGTACAATCCATATTAAAACAGCAATGGCATATTGTTACATTAAAATGAATCTTTTAACATGTTTAATACTTATGATAATTTAAAAACATTTTAGTATATATAAAAATGTGTAGGGTTAGACAATGGGTAACAGTTAATTTACAAACTTATGTTGTGATAAATACAGTCAATGTAAACTATAATGTCAGGTGATAAGCATTTGCTTCAAATTGCTTTTAATCATATTTTTGGAGTGCTGTAAATATATATATCTTGGTTTTTAATGAAAATGTTAAATGGTTTGACTGTCGCATGCAAGGAGAAACTTAAGTCTTGTCAGGTGTCAGAACAGCTTGTGTTAAGCATATAGTCACACAACAGTAGTGTAACAGGTTTAGCTGAGTATTATTCTTAATGGTGCAAACTTGCATCTTGTGCCATTTCTTACATAAGTGATTGGACACAACAGTTTTTACCTCAGCTGACTTGTCAGTCAGCTGAGGTTTTTTGAGGGTCTGTCGTCCGTCGTCCTTCCGTCGTCCACAATTCACATTTTCGACTTCTTCTCAAAAACCGTCCGCCAGATTCACTTCAAACTTGGTGGAAATGTGCCTTGGGTGGGTCTCTACAAAGTTTGTTCAAATGGGCACGGTCCAGTGAAATTTGGATTTTAAATGATTTTTTTTTGTTCTTTTTTGGGGGTAAATCTTAAAAAATCTTCTTCTCCGAAACCGCTCACCCAATTGCTTTGATATCACACAGGAACACTCCCTGGGACTCCTAGTTCTTAGTTTGTTCACCAGGTGGCGCTGCAATTTTTTCCTAATTTTTTATGAATTTTTGTGTGTTATAGCTATTTTCGACTTCATCTCCAGAACCGTCACTCAGATTAAGCTGAAACATGGTGGATATGTTCCTTGTAGAAAGGTCAAACAAAGTTGTTCACTATGTGGGAATGCTGCAGATTCCTGATTTTTAACGATTTTTTCAATTCTGGTACTTGTCGGTCAATGCAGCTTTCCTATTGATTACTATGGAAGTCAATGGGCATTCTAATGCTAATTCACATTTTCTACTTCTTCTCCAAAACCGTCATCCAGATCCACTTCAAACTTGGTGGCAATGTACCTTGGGTGGGTTTCTACCAATTTTGTTCAAATGTTCATGCTCCAGTGATTTTGGGGTTTTTAATGAATTTTTTTGTTCTTTTTTTTTGACAAATCTTAAAAAATCTTCTTCTCCGAAACTGCTTACCCAATTGCTTTGATATGGTACATAGACACTCCCGGGGACACCTAGTTCCCAATTTGTTCACCAGGTGGCGGTGCAATTTTTTTAGGAATTTTTTGTATGGTTGTGCTATTTTTCACTTGTTCTCAGAACGGTCACTCAGATTAAGCTGAAATGTGATGGATATATTGTTGTGCAAGGGTCAAACAGTTGTTTACTAGGTGGCACTGCTTTGGATTCCTGATTTTTAAGGGTTTTCAATTCGGGTACTTATCGTTCGATGCAGTTTTCCTATTGATTACTATGTAAGTCAATGGGCATTCTAATGCTAATTCACAGGACAACTGACACGAAATTTACTGTTTACTTGATAAGTTTAGATCTGTTTTGAGTTAGCTACACATGTTAATTATTCTGTATGAAGGTCATGCCGAGACAGTAAATGAATGACCTTGACCTCGTTTGTAGGGTCACAGTGCAATATACATGAATTTTACTCTTCATTATAACTTGAGAACTACTTGAACTTTGTTGCACATGTAAGTGTTCTTCTATAAAGGTCAGACTTACTCAGAACATGGTGTCCTTAATCCTTTCCCAAGTTCACAGAGCTGCAGGTGTGATGAATGTCAAGATCAGCTGAGGCACGGGCTGTTCACACAGCCCTCTTGTTTAGTCATCATGATATATTTAGTTTCTTTGTGTAGTTGTTCCTAAGATTAACCCTTAAAGTGCTAATCACGGCTGTAATCATTTTCTCATTACCGTTCAACGTATAATGGTTGAAAGATTCAAATTCCTCATGAAGATACCTTTCATTCAAATACCAGCAAACATCTTCTAAAGCAAAAAGTCGTCTCAGTCAACAGCTTTCCTCGGGACACTTTGTGTGCAAAGTGTCTCAGTCTCAAATCAGTGCTTTAAGGGTTAATGTGTATCCTGATGCACTAGCTTTCCCAGTTACATGTCGATCATTAAATGTTTTTCAAGCTACGTTATCTCTCAGTTTATGCCAGAACAGTCGATATCCAGACATCCTATCCTGCAATAATATCAAGCAATATTTATCATCTCCAATTATTGTATATAGACAACAGTTAACCCTCTCCCGCTTGAGTTATGACTGAGTCAACAGCTTTCCTTAGAATGGCTGGGTGCTTAGGGAAGGCTGTTGACTGGGCAGATGTTATCTTGGTAGGTCGTATCTACAATTCTCCTTCGAACTGTTCTTCATTGCTGTTCAACTGGTCAAAAACATTGAAGCAGACGACATTTAACTACCAGCCAGTTTTGGCCAGTTTAAGGGGCAAAGCTTCAAACATGTAGCTGTGCCTTGCCCTTTTAAGCAACTGTTGCCAATGGATTGCCTCCATTATAGAGGGAAAGCTGTCTTTTGACCAGCAGGACATGATAACTTTATTCACTGAAACCAACAGCAGACCGCTTATATTGGCAAAGTCTTTATATTAAATTTTCTTATGTGTGCCACATCTGTGGAATTTCCACAAAATGTCGCCCTTGGATTTGGTATATTTCATGGTTGGTGAGAGTGAATGGGGGTGGCAATTGATGTTGAAATAGGACAAATTGCAACCTGCTCTGTGTCTACGAGCAGCAACCGATACAGCAGTTGTCATTGGCAGCCCAAGCTGACAATGTCGACCTGTCATTAACTGGTGATGACATTTACAAACAGCCTGCTTGCTAACAATTGAAATATTCATATGACGCATTTATGGGAGAGGAGCTGAAGCACCTTGGTACCGTCAGGTATTGTCTCAGTTTCAAATACAGACGGTATACTACAACGGCCTCAGACAGTCCCAAAACCTTCTCGAAAGAGGTCCATTCACCTGATGGTTCTGTACAAGTGGAGAGGGCACATGATCAAAGGGGGTGAAGTCTATACAAGGGGAGGGTTCATGCTGGGTTCCTGCAGGCTGGGCAGGCTCGCTCCATCAGACAAATAGCTTTGTTATAGAACTGTGCCCAGTGCCAGCCAACACTGAGGTACCATGCTTTGTATGAGCCCTGCCTCTCAGGGGGTCAACCAGAAGGTATTGGCTTCACACAGATCAAAGAAATAGTGCTATACACACGAATTGCCAATGCCAGCAGACTGGGAGGCACCAGCAAGTATCATCGATATCAGGACGATTTCAAATGCACTGGCAGAATGGTGTTTCTGTGTAGGTAAATGTTATATTCAGGAAGGAATCATATCTGCACTTGATTTGACAAAGCCAGACTGGTTTTTGCAACCACAATGATTTCGATATTATGGTTTTATTTACTATGACTGATAACAAAAAATGAATCCTGTCTTCTAATCCTACTCTTAATGCAAGTTTCCATGGACAGATCTGATAAGGGTGCATGATAAAAGTCAGTACCATGGAAGTACAGTAGTACCTGCTACTAAATACACCCCTTCTGCAAAATGAAAAACTCTTTACCCTTCATAGACTTGTACCTGCATATCATACTGTGAGTCTCCTATAGCAAATGTTGAGAACTGTAGACATGCAGCAGCCATCTCAAATTCACTAAACACGAGTACCTAACTCTATAAAATAAATATGGGGTCAATCCTTAAGCATCTATATACAGTAAAACCCCCATTAGCGGGCACCTCTCTTCAGTGGGCACCTCCTTGCAATGGGCACTTTTCTTCGGTCGCGTTTGATTTTCCCTATTATTTACATGTTAATGGAACCTCTCTGCAGTGGGCATCTCCCTACTATGGGCAGTAGGAACCTTAAATGTACACCAAACTCTGCTACAGTGGGCACTTTTTTTGGAAAATATAAAAGGTAATCAGTACATGTATTTGGATTGTTTTCTTCTTAAACTGTCATTTTTGCACCAGTACTCATCCTCTCAGCCATGCTTTTCACCCCACACAGTGTAATTTCCTTACCGCATCAAACAGCTAGCGCAGTGAAGGCCAAACTGAGCCAGTATATATATTCAAAGCATAACAGTTATCTAATCTAACATTGATTCCTGTGACACCTTTGTGGATTGCACCAGGATTAAGTTATCAAAGGGAAGAGACTTAACAGCTGACTTGTCTGAAACAACAAGTGTGTGGTTGAGTGCCACCTGAGTAATTTGCTGAAGATTACTGTAAAATACTTTGATGCTCATCATTTTAACCTATGAGATGAGAACTGTTCTTCATATGTAGTCTATGGACAGCATCAGATCAGTTCAGTTTGTACTCCTGACAGTCAAGCTAACAGCAAAAAGTTTTCCAGTGAACATGTCACAATGAAACCCAAGAAATTTCTGATACTTAGTAAGCAAGCAGAAATACTTAAGAACTTGATAGTGAATCACAGACAAATTCTTGCAGGGTATGGCATTGCATATCAAAAGGAGCTGTGGGCAACATTGTCTATCTACCCATGATGGTCAACCCTCTCTGCAGTGGGCACCTCCCTATAGTGAGCACTTTTCTCCAGTCCCAAGGGTGCCCACTGTGTAGAGGTTTTACTATATTTACCAAAACCTGCCAGTACTTTCGGACCTGTAGCCACTGTTGGGCAACCTTCACTAATCTCTATCTTTGATGCAGTGGGAGCACTTCACACACCCACCCAGTGCTGCTACTTAATTCATAGCCTGGGGGAGACTTCAGTGTCTGATACAATATTCCTGTTTTGGGGCCCACCGCTGCCAACAACTGGTAATTTGAAGGCATTGTATTTATATTTTTAGGTAATGCTGACACTAGAAAAGTCCTATTATATATTTTACATTACATTCATGCGACAAATAAACCTTTCGTTAACACTAATCACACATATATTTTGGATACCACCTCTTCAGAATATCGAATGGGGCTAACCCATAATGGCTGCCATTTTCAAAATTGTGGATTCTGTACCCAATGGTTTGGTAGATGAGGAAAGTATTGGGACGATCTTGGGGGGTTTATGATATGTGAAACCAAAAGTATATATTTTGTAAACATTTCAGAGCATCAATAATGATATGATCTATGCTGTTGCCGTGATTCACTTTGATATCCAAATCAAATGTATTTTTGTGCAACTGTCCCACAGTGCATTGCGTCATGTTCAAAATGGCACTCACCAATTTCCATGTTTTGCCGGCTCAAGGTATTATTTCGTGTTTGGATTTGTACCTATCGATTATAACTGCTTCAGACACAACTAAGTGGGCAGATTAAAGTTAAGATAGTAAGTCATGTCTTAAAAGTACTTTAAAGACAGTTTGCACTGGTGACTTGGAGAAAGGACACCTGGAACCCAACCCAATGTTACGATAACAATCACTGAACAACCAGGGCTATGGTGTTTTACCTAACAATTGTGGCTGTACAGCTATGCTTTTTCCCCCAGACAAGTTGAAATAAAATGATGCTGTGTTTGAGTTGACTTTACTGCAAAATGACAGCACATGACGGTCACTTTCTCCATAAAATCTTTCCAGCAGGGCTATACTGTTTCACAGAACAGCCGTGTCTATGCAGCTATGCTGTTTCTCCAGCTCATGTTAACAATCCAGACAAGTTGAAATCAAATGCTGTGTTTGAGTTGATTTTACTGCAAAAAAACAGCACACGATGGCCATTTTTTCAAGAAAAATCTTTCATCCAGGGTTGATCAATTTTTATTAGGGAAGGGTGGCTTGAAACTATTTTTTATTTTTTATGTTTCATAAAATTTGTTTAGGGTCAGGCCTTTTCAGTAGGGTTGGTCGGGTAACCGGAACCGCACAATAATTTTTGTTAGGCCTTAGGGAACTTGGATATTTGTTGAAACATGTTTAAAATTGATGTTCTTTCCTCCTTTACACATTACCTCCATGGACATCAGTTTAATTTGCTACCTATACGAGTCCTGTCTTTTAATTTAGTAATGCATATCTCATCAAGGTTCAAGTTGCCTTGCCAGGAAAATGCCTGCCCCCTTATGGTAGGCTACAGGTGTGTTTACGCTTCATTTACATTAAAACCTTCATTTATAAATTTGCAAAGTTGGTGGAGACAGTATGAGTCACAGGCTTTTCATGATTGCTATAAATTTCTCTTTCCATGTGAGGTTCCTGAAGTTAACAACACATGATTCCAATTAAGGTGACAGCACCTTCACAGCGGGTACCAAGAAAAACTGTTACCCGCCCTACTGACCAATCAGGAGTATGGATTCCTCCCTGAGGTGTAATAATAAAAAAATGTATCTCATGCTCTGTGCCACTTTCCATGTTACACTGGCTACTTTTATGGTGTTTCTGGTTTTGTAGCACATTGGTAAAGAAGTAGTTCATTGTCCTCAGAAGGTCAATTGTCTTCAAAAACAACGGGGTTTCATGATACACTGCCTGTGTAGCAGGTGTCACTTCATATGATAGGAGCGGAAGACAAGTTTCTGCACGTTAGGAAACACAAGTCATGTATGGAATACAGGGGCTAATGAGACCTGGCAATTAAACAACTGTAAAGTTTTGTTGAAAAGAAGAGAAGTTACTGATTTTGTTGATCAAGTACTCTTGCAGGAACTTGGGTCACTACTGGTCACTAGTATATTGTGCTCACAAACACTGACCACTGCTGGCCAGCACTGTGCAGGTTACAGACCACAGTTGTGATTGGCTGGTTGCACATCCCAACGGAGATAGTCCGTAATTGTGAAAATACTGTGTTTTCAGCATGCTGTAGCTTCTGTTTAAATAAAGTTAGCTAAGTCAGGTTCGCTGCATCACAGAGTTGCGTCATTGGTGGTCATATAGGTGCACTGTCTTCCAGGCCAGGTGGGAACTTTGTGGTGGGGAAAGACGATGATGTGACCCTGGCAAGAGGACAGTTCATACACCTGTATAAAGCTGACATCCAGGTGTTGTTTTGTATTTCAATTATCACAAATTAATGAGCTGGGAATTATGACAAAAATCCATCCATGTTTTTCTGACATTTTTATCTGTGAAATGCCATTCACAGAATTTAAAAAATACCAAAATGCTGATTTTTTAGACTGAAAAATGCTAATATGAAAAATAGAAGAATTTGTAACTGTGGTCTGTGGCCTCCAGCTCAACACCACCACTGGCAACATGTCAATTGCTGCTGATAGCCACCGACCTACACCAAATGCTACCACACAGTGTTACCAGTGATTAGACATGCAACAGTATACCACTGGTTTGTAATAAAGTTACATAAGACATGTAAGAGTATAGGACAGGCTTATAAGTTATATGGACATGCAATATTACATGAGGGGCTTAAATGGCACGTACAGGTATTTATGAAGGAGCGCAATGGTAGACCCCTATGGTATATAAAGAGAGATTTAAAATGTATGTTTAAGCATAGGACAGGCTTATAAAGGTTATGCAATAATGCAAGTTTGACTTGTTTTATGACTGCACTGTTGTTACATGAGGGTATGACAAGCTTGTATCAGACAAATTACTTATATTAGTGTACATCATAGGCTAGCTCAGTACATTGTATCTATGGTGTAATACTACCCTCTCAATCACTCATGCTTATACCCCTGCTTATCAGGTTCCCAGCCAGGTTTTTCAACCTGAAACTTTTTATGGCTGACCTGTGGTTACATGCACAAACCCCCAAAGGGGCCTCCGGTACAACTTCCGGTGTTTGCGCATGCTCACCAGTTTCTCTCCTGGCTTCCGCCCACGTTGTTGTGGTGATCACAGGAGTGCCCCAAGATCGGCTTGTTTTTGCAGTTTTCACTGCCGGAGCAACTCGTCGCCCAAGGATCGAGATAAGTGTGGGGTAGTGAGTCGTTGGACCGTTCTTTGAGCGAGAAGCCTTGATTCCTACCTGTTTTTTTTTATCTTTTTGGTTTCAGGAACACGTGGTCTTTTCCCTTGAAAACCAACATGGCGGACAAGGATGTGGACCGCAAGGAGCGTGAGAGACGTCAAGAACGATCTCGCCTCCTTATCCAGCAGCTCCGGGGGAGGCAGGGGCGCAGCCTCTCACCCCAAGTGAGTGCTGGAACAGCTCCAGCTGTCCCTGCCAGTTCAGTGGCGGGCATCCCTGCTTCTCAGAAGCAGGATGTGGCCGGCCACCTGATGGGGAAGTGGGACAACCATCCGCACTGTAGAAAGTGCAGATGGGAGCTGGAGCGACTGCAGTGCTCAAGGTTACGACCTTGTCAGCACTGTAAAAGCTGGTCAAGTGAGAGGTGGGACCTCTTTGAGTTGGCAGAACGTCGGCGGGCTAAACGGTCTCACCGTAGAGCTCCATCCGTTCAAGACTCTCCGGCAAGCCTGCGAGTCACCACCTCCTCCTCTTTTCGGAGAGTTGAGGCGGTGGATAGTGCCTCGGATTCGGCGGGGGCGACCCCAAAGAAGAGGAGGCGCACTCGCAAGAGAAAGGGGGACAGGGCCGAGGAGCCTTCTGAAAAGAGGGCACCCGCCTTGGATCCGGGACTCAAGGCTATACTGGACACTATGCAGAGAACACAGATGCTGATGGCCACCACCATGCAGTCTTTTGTGCAATCTGCACAGATGAGAGTCCCTTTTCCCACACCAGCTGTGTCTGTGGCACCTGTGGGTCAGCAGACCCAAGACCCGGGTTTCCCAAGGGAAATTCAAGGTCCAGGTGCAACTGGCCCTCCTGCAGAGGAGACCAGCATGGACACGGGGGAGGCACCGGAACAGCCCGGTTTGCCGGTTCGCTCTACGGAGGGGACCGGCGTGACCGGCACTGTGGAAGGAGCCACAAGTTCTCTGGTAGGAGATGCCCCAGTGCTCACGGAGGTGGGTCATGAACCCTTGCCCGGAGCACGCCAGGAAGTACATGATACTTCCCTGGCCGGTCCGGACCGGTCCGGTACGTTAGATCCGGTGCTTGCCGAATCCGTGCCGGCCGTGACCGGGACCGGACTGGACCACTCCGAGGAGCAACCGGAGAGGACCAGTCAAATAGAAGCTGCCCTTCCCTCTCTCCCCACGCCGCTTTTTCCACTGCATAGTGGTTTAGATGAGCGGGGAGAGCCTTTGTCTGATGGAGAGGGCTCGTTACACGAGTCTCTTCTCGACGAAGGCGAGGACGAACGCGAGGAGCGCCTTAGGCGTAATCTGGAGCGTGAGTCCCGACCTGTCCAAGGGATGGGGTCGGAGAGCGATGAGGTGTTGGCCGACGAGCCGGCCCATTCCGCTCGAAGACAGTTGTCCTTTGAGGACAGCTCAGCCCCAGCCGAGGTTAGTGAACCTGCGGGGCTCTTTCACTCGACTAAGGAGTCGATCTTGGCTCTCCTCGGAGAGACCTTGAAGGCTCCTCCCTTGCCACCGACCACGAAGAGACGAGCGATGTCAGTGTACCCACTAGAGTCGCTGTCTGTGTCGGAACAAGTCGGGTCCGGGTTCCCCTTCTCTGCTTACGTGGATGAAGTGTACCAGAGCCTGGATAAAGAGCTCCGGGGATCTAGGTCGCCCTCCGGCGTCCCGACTCAGCAAGCGCTGAAGTGTGGGAAGCTGTTGAGGAGGCCGAGAGCTAACGTTGCTAGGTACTGTGTACCTAATGAAATCTACGATAATAGGGCCACGGAGGTAGACGTGGAATGGGAGAGTATCTGTAAATGGATCCCCCCATCTCCTAAAGTCCCCCAGGAGGTCCTTAGTAGATTAGAGGAGGATGCAAGAGCGATGGTAATCATCGCCTCCTTCTTGGACGTGTCCTCGGCCGCGTCTGCCGAGATCATGCAGCGACTCTTCGTGTCGCAGCAGGTCCCGGAACCAGTCAGGGACTGGATCAGTCTGAATACCCGGCTTCAGGCGTCCCGGGGTATGGCAATAGAGCACCTTCTCAGGCAGGCCATTACAATGGAAGCCAACCTGAGGTTAACAAGGCGAGATTCGTGCTTGCAAGTCACCAACCTCTCGGAAGGTGAACAGCGAGCCATCCGAACTCAGCCTTTGTTCTCGAACTACTTGTTCGGAGGTGCTCTTGCTCCCATCAGGGACCAAGTGGTCGAGCAGCGAAAGCGGGAACAGGCCGATGAGGCTAACCAAGCCATCCTCGACCTAGCTAGAGCAGCCACCAAGGCTCGTGGACAGGGAGCCAAAGTTTCTGGCGCCAAGGACTCCTTTGCAAAGAGGAGGAAACCTAGGCGACCTAGGAACAAGAAGCCTCAGAAGCAGGGTTCAGCTGACGCACCGTCCTCCGGCAGTGGCAAGCAGAACCGGCCCTTTCGGAAGCCCGGCTTCGGTAAAGGGAAAAGGGACTGAAGGTGCGTGCCAGTCATCCACACCCGTCAGGAGCTTTTACGACGGGTCTGGGGCGATGTGTCAGCGTCTCGGCGGTCGGTTAGCCGACTTCCGCAGTCACTGGCTTTCCGTCACGGACGACTCGTTCGTGTTAAGTGTCCTAGAAAAGGGATATGTGCTACCGCTCAAAGAGCGACCGCCCTTGTCCCGCGTCCCCTGGAAGTTCGAACCGCCGGCCCAAGAGCCGAAGAGGTCATTCTTCCACGAGGCGGTCGAGAAGTTGTTGGCGAAGGGAGCCATAGAGAGGGTGAGGGATCACTCTTCTCCGGGATTCTACAGCCGATTATTCTTGGTTGCAAAGAGGGACGGCGGCTGGAGACAGGTCATAGATCTGTCTCATCTGAACACATATTTGGAAGTTCCACACTTCCACATGGAAACGCCGGAATCCATAACGAAGGCTCTCCGACCCGGGGACTGGACCTTCTCCCTGGACTTGAAGGACGCGTATCTGCACGTGCCTATGTCTCAGGGCAGTCGGAAGTACCTACGGTTCGCTTACGCAGACCGGGTATTCCAGTTTCGAGCTCTTCCTTTCGGCTTGGCCACGGCACCTCAGGTGTTCACCCGGATAGTGCAATCCGTGGCAGCATGTGTTCACAAGAGGGGCATAAGAATGCACGTGTACCTGGACGACTGGCTTGTCCGAGCTTTAGTTCATCAGGAACTAATCAAGAACAGAGAATATCTGTTGAAGCTGTGCGGGGACTTAGGGCTAGAAGTAAACATCCCCAAATCAAATCTCACACCCAAGCAGGTGTTTGTCTTCCTAGGCATTCATTTCGATCTAGTCCGATTCGAGTGCCGTCCTTCCGAGGACAGATGGGACAGACTACAGAGCCTTATCAAGAGGTTCATGAGATCGACACAGCAAACAGCTCGGCAATGGCTGTCGCTGTTGGGCATGATGTCCTCGATGGACTCGCAAGTTCCGTTAGGACGCCTACACAGGAAGCCACTCAACATAGCTCTGAACGCCAAGTGGAACAGGACCAGTTTGCGGCAAATGGTCGAAGTAGGTCCGCACGACAAGTACCTCATCCGTTGGTGGACGGTGAGAAGGAACGTCATGGGTGGACAGACGATGAGGCCGTTCAATTCCAGACTGGTTGTTTACACGGACGCGTCAAAACAGGGCTGGGGAGCCCACACGGACTCCAACATGGTCTCAGGCATCTGGCCTCTGCACTTGAGACATTTTCACATCAATTGGCTAGAACTGGAGGCAGTATATTTAGCCCTGCAGAAGTTCGAACAGTTGGTGAAAAACAAAGATGTGACGTTGATGTCGGACAACAGGACTGTGGTGGCATACCTGAACAAACAAGGGGGCACCCGGTCCAAACTGTTGTTCGAACTAACAAAGAAAATACTTCTCTGGTGCGGCAGCAAAGGAGTAAGGATTCTGGCCCGTCACATCAGCGGCCATCTAAATGTAATGGCCGACCAATTGTCCCGAAAGGGACAAGTGATAGGGACAGAATGGTCCCTACACCCACGAGTAGTTCAGGCGTTATGGGACCGATGGGGGACACCCCATGTGGACTTGTTCGCCACCAGATGGAACCACAAATTGCCAGTGTTCGTGGCTCCAGTCCCAGATCCTCTAGCTTTTGCGGTGGACGCCCTGGCGATGTGCTGGGACGGAATGTGGGGCTACGCCTTTCCTCCGCTCCCGTTGATCCCTCAAGTTCTGAGAAAGATCCGGGAAGAGAAGGCGGAGATCATCCTGGTGGCTCCCTGGTGGCCAAAACGGGATTGGTCTCTCGACCTACTGGAGTTGAGTCGCGAGGCTCCGCTACGTCTACCAGTCTGGGACAGACTGCTCGTGCAGCCTCGGACGTCCCGGTTCCATCGGAATTCGGCGGTGCTCAACCTTCACGCATGGAGGTTGTCGCACGACACGTCCAAGAGGCTGGGTTTTCGAATCTCGTTTCCTCAAGAATCGCACGACGTAAACTTCGAAAGTCTTCTTTGAAGACATACGACTCGAGGTGGAGACTGTTCACTGAATGGTGTGCCGGGAAGCAGTTGGAACCTTGGTCAGCAAGATCCTCGGATGTTGCCGATTTCCTCTTGTATTTGTTTGAGGAAAAAGAGCTAAGTCCAAGGACTATCGAAGGATATCGAACAGCGATTTCTTCCTCCCTGAGCAAGAAATTGGGTCAATCATTAGGAGCAGACCCACATTTGTCAGCCTTGATTCAAAGTTTTTATACGGACAAACCAGTCGGCACAAATATAATGCCCACCTGGGATTTGAGCCTCGTCCTTTTGGCCATGACGAGACCTCCATTTGAAGAAAAGGATCCCAAAACGATCCAATTAAAATGGCTGACTTACAAGACTGTCTTCTTGCTCGCACTGGCCTCAGGGGCCAGAAGGAGTGAAATCCATGCATTGGATGTTAACGAGATTCGGTGGTCGGAGGATAAAACCTCCGTCACATTGAAACCACACATGGGCTTTTTAGCCAAGAACCATGTTGCCACAGACCCCACCACTGCCTTTACGGGCTTTACAATCAAAGCGCTTTCCGACACATTATCAAGATCGGAACCTGATAGGACACTGTGTCCTGTGAGGGCGCTAAAGTGGTATTTGGACCGAACGAAAGAGATTCGTCAGGGTCGGAGAGCCCTCTTTCTTCCGTTGAGGAAAACCGAGTCGGGCAGGATAGCTGCTAATACCGTGTCCGCATGGCTGAAGGCGGCGGTCTGTAAGGCCTACCAGGTAGCCTCCGGGTCAGAGGATATCCTTAGGGTCCAAGGGGTAAGGGCACATGATGTCAGGGCTTTCTCTGCGTCGTGGTCTCTGATCCGCAATGTTGCCCTTGCCGACATTATGCGGGCATGCAGGTGGAAGGCTCACACAACATTCACATCCTTTTACCTGCGGGACCTGACCGAGATTCAGGGTGGTTTGATGGCGATGCGCAATACTCGCACAGCCTCCTTTGGCGATGGGAAGTAGCTCCGTGGTGACTACCAGACGGCCCCAAAGAGGCGCAAGTGGTATGTCCGGAGTCGCAGATTCATATGACCAGGCAAGTAATCTGCTTTACTTCTACTGTGGTAGGCTGGGTTGAGGGAACAGAGCAGCTGCTCATTCTATATGCCGTTCTGCTTTTTTCCCTGAATTCTCCTGCTCCTTCTTGCAATAAGATTGCTCAGGTAGAGTTCAGAGTGATTAGGGTACCGTACTAACGTACGTAGCTGACCTATGGGGTATTACTGTAGACGTGTCAAAAGGTGAATTACGCCCTCCTCCATTCTGCTGGTATATCAGCATGAGTGATTGAGAGGGTAGTATTACACCATAGATACGTGGAAGCGATAAATGCTTCCTTTATCTATTAGTAATACTTACCTCTCAATCACTCAGAAGCCCACCCAGGCCGTCCCCGCCAGTGAAATTCTAGAGGAGAGAAACTGGTGAGCATGCGCAAACACCGGAAGTTGTACCGGAGGCCCCTTTGGGGGTTTGTGCATGTAACCACAGGTCAGCCATAAAAAGTTTCAGGTTGAAAAACCTGGCTGGGAACCTGATAAGCAGGGGTATAAGCATGAGTGATTGAGAGGTAAGTATTACTAATAGATAAAGGAAGCATTTATCGCTTCCACGTTTGTGTGCAATATTGCCAAAACCTCCAGACTCGTTCTGGAGACTCACTAAAATTCAGGTTGGAAAGTCATATGAATTGAGTATACATGTTGTTATGACCTTCCTTGCAAAAATCTGTCGGTGTTTTTCTTTAATATTGCATAGTGGGAAAATAATCTGAAAATCTGCCTGCTGACTCCAGAATTCTCAATTGGACAGGATGGCAACACTGTAATGATAGGCGTACTTAGAAGTTTATCATGAGGACCGAAGGTAAACAGAAAATTTTCATGCAGGTGACAGATCGGAATCTGATATCAATTACTGAATCTGTGCCACTGGGAAAATTAATTGCATGGAATTAGTCCTGTTTGTCTGAAGAATGAAACTCAGGCAATACAAAGCAGTGTCAGGGTCACTTGGCCCAGGTGTCATATGGCCAGTCCAAAACGGTGGCAGAAAAGTTTCTTCACAGACTGGTGCCAAAGGTTGCAGGTTTGAGTCCCGCTCGTTCCAAACATAAAATATATATTTTTGGCATTTCCTTAATACTGGTGGATTTAAGTCCTCGATTCTGGAAACAAATGCCGACTCAGTACTTATACTGCATAACCGTGTTGATATGGCCCTCGCACATAACTACCTGCATTGAACCATTCTTTTTAAGAATGGGGATTTGGTCGAGTGGATATGTGCATTTCCCATTTCAGCTAGGCAACTGGTGCCAAAGGTTGCAGGTTCGAGTCCGCTCATTCCAAACATAAAATACTTTTTCAAGAACTGCTCATGTATTGATTTTCACAAATTGAGAGCCAACATTTGGTTGATTCTCAGGCCATGTAGGCCATTTGAGAGAATGGGTGAATTCAGCATTGTCGTAATCACTTTCTCACAGCAGCATTTGTGCTTGTGACTGCCTGAATACAGGGAAACCTCATTACGATAGTACCATGTGTCCCCGGCAAAGTGTGTTAGACATCTGAATATGTCAGATAGTGGAGTGTTGTTATGATGTTTACCTGTACCTAATTGGGACCTCTGTCTTTATTTTTATTTTTTTTTTTATTTTTTTTTTTGTTTGTTTTGTTTTGTTTTGTTTTTTTTTTTGTTTTGTTTTGTTTTTTTGTTTGTTTGTTTGTTTGTTTGTTTTTGTTTGTTTTTTTTTTTGTTTTGTTTTGTTTTTGTTTTTGTTTTTTTAAGGTTTTTGTTTTTGTTTTTTTAAGGTTTGTTTTTTGGGGGGGGTTGTTTTCTTGTTTTGTTTTGTTTTGTTTTGTTTTTTTATGTTTTGTTTTGAAGTAATTTTTTTAAGTGTGAATGAAAATGGATCCAGATGATTGTGAATTGAATAGGTGCCAGTACATGTAACTGTACCAAGGACATGATAAGCATATTGTCTACATCAAGTTCCAAAATTAGAGGTCACAGTAGTTTTGACTTTATTGACTGGGTCAGGAATGAAGGCTTTCATTTAGTGTTCCAGTGGTTAACCGCACAGAATTGCCATACTGGATTCAACTTGAGGCAACACTGGCAAGCAGTGATATTGCCATTATGAAACAATGATGTAATTGACTGCAACTGGTTATACTGAGCAGCTCAGGTGCAGCTGATCTAGTCAACCAGTTTACATGTTCGTTAGCCTTACCTGTCCAGAATTCAATCCCAAATCAGTCACTGTAGTACTGCTAGTCTCTGTAGCCCTAAAAATCATAGTGAGGACCATCTCATTACCCTGTTAAAGAGAAGCAGCTCTTGTAAAATATTGATCAGAGCCATAGCTCTTTTCCACGGACTCTAAATGGCAAGTGCACATTGCTCCAAGTCCAGTGTGTTTTCAGTGTTATGCTAGTGTGGAATCAATAATCTTTCAAAGTGACAAGCAATATGTACAAAAAACTGGCTGTGCAGTGTACTGCAGTGTAGAAGAAAGTGGTTGTGCAGTGCAGATAGAAAGTGGCTGTGCAGTGTAGATAAAAAGTGGCTGTGCAGTGTCGATAGAAAGTGGCTGTGCAGTGGGCTGCAGTGATCATTAAATCAGGGGCACATTGACTGCACACATACTACATGTATATACAGCCATTGTCATTGTATGCTGTTCTGCAAAACGGCATGTTAAATGGATAGTTACATGTATAATATCTCCCATTATTGTGACCATGTCAGTCTCAACAAGTCGTGTGTATTTCATCAGTATACCTGTAGTTCATTGTAATAGCAGAAATCCAGATCAGTCAATTAACTTACCATGCTATGATACATGTAGGTTTTCTGCACACATTTTCTATTGATTGCATATTCAAAATCCAGACTAAAGCAGGTATTCAACTGATCATAGCATAACTAAAAGCATTACAACTGTATCTTGAAGACCAAACTGTTGCAAGGTTGCTGGTTCAAGACCCTGCCATTTTGTGATATAAAAAAACCCTATACAAAAAGACATGTTTTCTCTCTGCATGGCCAAACTTCATTGAATAGTGTGACATTTTGATGATGCCTCAACATCTTTCTGGTGGAGTGAATGTTGAAAAACTCAGACGTTAATAACCTGGCATAAGATGACGTACATGCATGTTAAAACTACAGCGTTATGTCTTATGATTTTACGCAGTTACGATTGACCACATCACAGTGATCCCACAGAAAATGACATGACACTGTGAAATGAATCCATACAGGCCTTGCCTGCTCCCCAGTTGCCTTTGCAATAAAATATGTTAAAACCAAAATGATATGATAGAGCATTTAGCATATTAATAAAGGAGAAAGCACACCTTGCATATCTGCAGTCATCAAAAACATAAAGTAACCATGCACTAATAATGATATCACATGATCTGTAGTTATCAAGAAAACAATGCAGCATACTTGTAAACAATTATAATGTCAAGTGTTTAAGATTTTTGGTAGCACACGACCCTTGATCTCTGTTTAATGTTGAGTGTTCGTTTCTGATGTGTATAGATTCGTTCATCTTGTCTTTAACCTTCATCCATCAAGCTTCTAAGAGAGTGCCAGAGAAAGATAATATATTTTCATGATACCAAGCAGAATTCCCATAAATGAATAATTACAATAAAAATTATTGCTAAGACACACAATTTCCTGTGGCACATATGTCTTAATGAGGCAGAAATGTTGAGAAATGTTAGTGCAATCCATGATGCGGAAAATGGAACTGGAGACATAAAGGTAATAAAAGGGTAATGTGCAGTACCTGGCTTTAGAAGGACATGAAGCCAATGAGGCATCATGAGCCGGTCTCTTCACATGGCTCCTTATCAAAGCAGCAGGTACTTGTTGTAACCCCCACCCACCCACCCTTCACCCCCACCCCCAAAGAAAACTTTCCACCTGTAGTAGAACCCTTACAAGCCTTTTATCTCATGATTCACAGGACACGTCAAACTCAAATTTATATTCATTTTACCTTGACACTTTTAACCCAATTACATTTTGGTGATCTTGACCCCATTTTCAGGGTCACAGAACCCAGGTGTGTGCAAAGTAATGGCATCCAGTGTCTCAGGGACAACTGTTCTAATTTTGCATTGTTTAGCTGGCAAATAAATTAGACTGTGAGTATTTGCACTGGCAAGACAGGACGGCACTGTGTTGCACTTAGTGTCGAGGCAAGAAGACCAGCAATTTCAATGTGCATGCCTTTTCCGGTGTGTGGTCATTTCTTATGAGATGCCCTTATTTTTAAGGCTGTCTCAGATGGTTAATACAGTGGTACCTGCTGTATGTGGCCACCCCTTCAGCCAAGAAAAAGTGGCCACATACAGCAGGTGACCTGTCACCACAGGTAAATTTTACAAAGAAATTGACTCCTATGTCCCAGGCTAGTGACCACAAAAAGCAATGCAGCTGCTTATGGCAGTTGTTGCATACAGCAGGTACCACTGTATTGCAATACCTCTGGCCCTGTGATCACAGTGTGGATAATGAGAAGAAAAATGGAGTTGATGATCACCTGTTAAGAGGTATCATTGAGTTACGCTTGCTGTGAGACATGTTGGATAGATTGAGTCATGTGATCGCTGGCAACAGCATTACCTGCCTGTGTTATTGGTGTCTATTGTAGGTGGACAGACAGGCACACGCCAAGGCAAACCCTGTGTTCTCCGCTTATTGTCAGAAGCAGACAATCAGAACAGTGGCATCTGCAAACTGATTGCAGCTGACAGGAGCATGCTAGACAGCTGCTTCATGGGGCTTTGATATAAACACTGGCAAACTCGTAGCCATCAATGTGAGAGGCAGATCGAGTGCAAAACAGAAGGATCTGGGGCTGCTAAGGCTACTTATTTCATATTGCCTCGTGCAGAACATTTCCAGCCATCCTCTCACCTTTTCACCTTACTCATCCAGGGCCACACAGGGGAACCTGTGTTAAGAGACCATCTGTGCAACTGAGTCTGCTGTTCTGGTGTTAAGAGGAGTGGTCTTTAACAGGAGGTTGAGCAAAAATGTAAAGATGATATAAACCAGGAGAGCTGGAAATATGGTTTTACGTGGTGGAATCTTTTGTACACTATATGATGGTCTTTTTAGCCATATTTCACTGTATTTGTCCATATCTTTGGTGTCAGAACTTAAGTAACTAAAACTGGTAGCCAAAGAGTTGCCCCACCCAAATACAAGGTTCACATTAGAACCAAGCAACCTGATACAGCAGATGCACCCTTGTCCACCTCAAATAGGGCCAAGGTGCTCAGGCCAACCTGATGGAAGAGACCTGTAGCAATTAAGCTAATGAAGCTTTTTCATTGAAAATCATAGATGGTGTAACACTTTCTTTGAAATAAAAACGGAAGAACGCATTTGTAAAGATATATTGGGAAGCAGAGGGTTAAACAAGCCTGTATCATTGGCAAGTCAGTGATAACATAGCATTGTTAGCTTGTCCACTTCCGCCAGCTGAAAAAAAAGATGCGAAGAAATGGGTGATAACACAGCATTGTTGCCTTGTCCACTTCCGCCAGCTAAAAAAAAAATGTGAAGAAATGGAGGTTACAAAACATCACAGCCGATAGACTGACAGAAAGCTACCTTGTTGGATTGAAATTTTGTCATCTCCAAATGAGCAGACTTGAAATCCTTTGGGACCAATCCATCAGTCACGTCCTGAAATGAAGATTATGTTGCTGTAAAGTGTAACATGGCATGTGTAATATGTACCTCACAGAGCATGGACCCAGTGCTCGTTAGATGAAGAGTTAGTCAATAACTTTCCGTGGTATGGATGAGGTACTTCATGCCCAGCCCTTACTCAGGAAAGTTATTGACTTTTAGCATATTGACCTGGCAGGTCACATTTTCTACAAATGAAAGATTCAAGTGAAAACATTGAAGGAGATGGGTCTTTGGCATCCAGGTGATTTGTGCTTTTGCATTCAAAATTGCTGTTTTCGAACAACAACAACTACTATTTGAACGTGCATAGAAAATTACAAAATTCTGGTAAAGTTAAAGAAAAACAGATGTTCATACATTCCTACCCCCAGCCACCTGATGGTTTTAGTCCCTAGAATATAGTAATGACTTCACCTGCAGTTTCAAGGCAAACCCAGGGTAGAGATGCAGGTTTTGATGAACTACGCTATGTGCAGATGCTAATTAATCTGACAGGACTGGCTGCTCCCGTTAGGGTGCCTGCTGCAAGCCTCGCCCTCGTCTCAAAGAGAAAGTTATTTTTTTTTTGTTGTGTCAGGTTTGAGAAAGGAGGAAGAGCCTTAGCTTATCTATCAAATCATTTCCATAAATATCATTCCTATTAAACAGGATGAGGAAGTCCTATGTGAATAACCATCAGGCACTGTGATGAGCACCAACTAGAATGATAACCTCTCTAGTTCTCCGTTTCTAGGAGGCCCACTGCAACATGTAACATAATAACTTAAATGTCACAATTGTTAAGTGTCTGGAGACTGAGTCAGTAACATTCCTCGACATGCTGTGGACATAATGTGCTCAGGATGGACCTGGGAAAGTTGTTTTTACCAACTGATGACATCATTCTGGATCAAAGAAAGAAAAAACAAAACCAAAAAAAGAAACTGAAACACAACACCACCATCACCAGCACTACTCCCACCCCATCTCATCCCCATTCCCCGACATTTATGACACTAAACCATTTCTGGAAATATTATTTGAGGGCAAAAGCTGTAAGATGTTAGGTCTTTTAAGGTTATGCTTGAAACACCAGGTCTTGGCTTTGTGCATGGAAAAAGTCAAGTAGAAGAAAAAAAAACACACATGCAGGAGATTACATGTATTGATATCAGACTGTCTGTAGATGTTTGCAGCTCCTCGTGATTAATAGTCAAGTGCCAAGACACCATAACATCTGATAATTTATGAAAGGAGACTTATTAAAGGTACTTCTATGTATTGATACCTGTGTCCTTGTGTCAGTCTTTAACTGTTGCTCGAAGAAGTCTAGCTAAACGAGAAATTTGTTATGCACAAAAACCATGCTGGTTAAAAACAAAAGAAAAGGAAAAAATGAACAATGTTTTGTCAATTGGTCTTTGAGATGTAACATTCTGTCCTCCACTTCAGGAGAGTGTACCACATGTTTGCTCTGGAGATGACCAAATTGCAATTTCTGAAGACCAGTGCTGTTTCATGAGAGGTATGAATAAGATAAAAATACCAGGCAAAGTGTCAGGAAAAGGTGACATTTCCAGAGAGGTGATCACTCATTAAAGTGGTCTTTCAAGACAGGGACCATTGTACATTGATTTCACAAACTAGGGCTTCACCTTGAACTCTGTACCTTGAACTCTTCAACTCGCCGACTTGGTGTACTCCTAAACTTCGCCTTGCTAAGCCAGCAAATCATTGGGAAGACTGTCCTTGATTTAAAATATCTCTCAAGTAATTGGATTGTGGTTATATATCCACTCAGTAATGCTTTTTCTCCATTAGATTGACAGATGAGGAATGGTTCTAATTTAATAGCTGCAGCTCAACTAATGAGACATCCATGCAATATTTTAGAATCAGTGTATATGATTTTTGTTTTGGTGAAATTACTGTTCTAAGCATGATCAAGACAATGCCTTGGAGGTGACAGCAATGTTTCTATAAGACGGCTGATATAAGTACTTGATTTTGGTATCACCATGACCTAATTTGAGCAAATGGCAGCTTAATTAGATGTTGTTTGGGTTCATTACCATGATATCTCCAGAATGCCTCCATGTATTACGGTCTAATTAAAGTTTCATAGGAATAATTAAGGGTCCGCCCCATAGGCAGACCGTCTCTGTTTTTGGGTTGTCTGTCGGTCTGAATGTCCACCTTCTCAGTACTGCGATATCTACAAAATGGCCCCATTGTATTTTGCACAAATTTGGCAATATGCTTATCTTACCTGGCAGGATGAACTCATTAAATTTTGGTGTCACCTTGACCTAATTTGAGCAAATGGCAGACCCTTCAGTCAACGCTTTGCATTGAAGGTATGACCACTTTATCACTTAACTTTGAAATACCTATGTCAAAGAATTTCACTTTAAAGAGTGTCACCATGGAATATACACTAAAAGATGCAGGATAGAAATAGGTGGCTCATATGATAGAGATAATCAGATTAAAAACAAAAACAAAACAAAAAAACAAAAACAAAAAAAAAAAGTTAATAAGAGTCTGCCTGACCAAAATTATTGTTATTGCAGAAATTAATAGACAGACTTCATTATACTATATTATACTACCTTGTATATATATATGTATCATACTAAATTGGTCAAATAAATGAATAGAAACTTGTAAATAAGATGAAAAGTACTGAGCAGAGTATCCATAAAGGTGGGCTGATTAAAGGGGCCTCTTAAGACAGAGACTAGTGCAAGTCTGTTCTCTTCAGAAGAATGTCATCATTATGAAATTGTTGACAAAGAATATTTTGAGGTCCAAATGGCATGGTGGTTCGAGCGGTTTCATCTTTTTTCAAGACACGTCAGGAACTGTTGGGGAGACGATACGCAATCTTTTTATACACTGGAGAGAGATATTTCTGTTGCTATCTAAAGCACCTTATTGTGATAACCCCCCCCCCCCCAAAAAAAAAAAAACAAAAAAAAAAACAAAAAACAAACCAACAAACAAAAAACATAAAATAACAGGTAGTTCCAAATTTCAATCTTATTCTGCTATATCCCTGAATAGATGATCGCTATGTGAGCATAGCCCTACTGTGAAAAAAGGCGATGTTTTGTCAGGGAGATTGGTCACTTGCCGGGTGATGTGATAAAAATCTACTTTACGCGCCTTCTGACTTTCCCCCTTTGGGTACCGGTACTCATATGGGTCCAGAGCATCATCTTTGCATGTACAGTGAAACCTGTCTTGAAAGACCACCTCTAAGGATGACCAAATTATGGTCTGTCATAAGAGGTACAAATAACAGGAAAAGTACTAAGTAAAGCATGTTGAAGAGGTCTTTCAAGGCAGGTAGTCTCTCATTGGAGTGTTATCTCAAGACAGGGACCACTGCAGCTGTATTTCTTCTCATTACTGAGGATGGCTGGGGTTTTTTGGTGTATATGAACCAAGGGTTACTCCTTTCCTGCTCACATCAGACTGGAGCACTCAGATGTAAATTAAACATCATCTGCATCAAATGTATCAACTTAAATTTATCATTAATAGAAACCATTTTCTTGACAAAAGTAGGGGATAAAGGCCATTGTGACAAATAGGACTCAACCTTTTTTCTTGATGCAGGTTGGATCATCACACACAACCTGCGACAAGGAAAGCTGTTGAGTAATATTTTTGGGACTTTTCATATGAAGGTGCTATAAGCTCTAGTTAGTATTCCTGCATTGCCAAACATGTCATGGTCCAGCTACCATTTCATGCTAGGTAGCTAGCTGTGTAAAATGATTTTGTTCATCCTGTTTCTGGGCCCCCCCCCCCAAAAAAAAAAAAACACACATACACACACACACACACACACACAAAACAAAGCTTTCTAAACCTTTATCAGCTGATGCATCCCTTATTCTATATACATGTATGCAAGGTCATTATTTTTATGTCATAGGCTAAAGGGCTGTGATAAGTAGCATATGCCCACAGTTGGTCGTAAAGCTGTTAACTCAGCTGGTGTCCGTCACATTCTTGTGAGGTAACTTCATAGCCTTGGTTTGTAAAGAGTTAACAATTAATGGGAATCCATGTTTTACATGAGCGAGACATGGCATAGCTTTGCAATGTCATGTAGTGTGCATGTAGTTAAGAATCAAACAGGTGCAACTGAGCAAACTTCACTGCCTTTGACACAGGGGTCAAAAGTCATTCTCTTTGAAGGGAGGTGGGAGAGGGGTGCCAGTAGAGAGTCCCACCTGTCCATTTACGTGTAACAGTGTTATGATTAGGGGTCATCAATTTTCCACCACTCAACCAGCAGCATGGCTTCATGGTTTTTCTCTTCGGGAGCAAGTCAGCCATTAAATTTAGCCAATCAGCTCACAGCATGGTACTGCATGACCTCTTCCCCCAATGGCAATGAGGGGCCATAAATTCTCCACCAATCAGCAGACTGCATGTAACTGGAAGTCCTGGCTTTAGTCACAGAACAATAAGGGACCATTGATTTTCCATGCATCAGAAGGAGGTTTATTGCAGGATTTCCTTTCTGTCTGTGAAAATAAATTATGATCAGCATCTATTTTCCACCAACCAGGAAGCAGTATGTAACTGGATGTCCACTCCTCATATAACAACCAATTAGCATCAATTGTTCATCAATCAGGTATTAGCATAAATTTTGTCCTGTCATGGCGTAACAACGACTTGATCATCAACTTTTCACCAATCATAAAGCAGCTGGGCTCTGGTTGTCCTCAGGTCCTAGAGCAGTCAGAGGCCATCAATTTTCATGCCAACCACTAAGCTATAATCTTCTCAACCAATTACCTGTCATCAAAGAATGCAGGGAAACCATTCATTCTAACCAGATGACAATATTTTTTGGCCACAGAGTTAGACTATTGGGGATGTACAAAGTTAAAGCCATGCTGCAAGGCCAGGGAAGCCCAGCTGCAGGTAGCTTCGCGTCCTGTCTACTTAAAGAAACTTGGTACCCAGTACTTGTAGTGTAAGCAGCAGGCCAATGAAAGCCTGCATGCAAGCAAACTTCCACATCATAGAAAGCTATGTAGCCATAAAACCACGGCTTTATTCTAGCAAAGTCTAAATAACCAGAATTCCACATAGTCGTGCCCCTCGCAGATGCAAAGAAAATAGCTTTGACTCGACCATGTAGCAAACAGGCAAGGGGTGATCAACCTGGAAGAATTAAGGAGCCAGGCCCAAGAGGGGAGGAAAGGAAAGCCTCCTTTTATAGTTCATGGATTAAATATAAGGCTTTTTACAGTTCACAACTCATTGAGACACCATTTTATGCACATGGGATATTTTTCACGATTCATGATAAATATTTACTTAAATTCATAGGGCATATAAAAAAAAATTCTCAGTCAGGACCACATTTAAAAAAAAAAATACCCCTGACCCCCTGGTAACATGAGGTGCCTTGTCTGCAGTGATGAGGAGAGCCCCCTTTGGCTGCAGATCACATTGAGGGCTGTGAGTACTGAGGGCTCTCCAATATGATACGCAGCCCCACAGTTTACCAGTTTATGGCCCTGGGATCAAAGCTGCAGCTGATTCTCCTCAGGTGAAACCTGAATATTCTGAGTTTCGTGCAAAACATCTGTAGCATCCTGTGTGGGATAAAGTATACAGGCGTAAAACACTGGTCAGAAATCCTGGTCGGGTCATGTTTACCATCAGACCACATACAAGGAGGCAGTGCAGTTATTTTGTATGTACATGCAGCATTACTGCAAATACTGACGCCCAGTTTGCAGGGTGCATTGGATGAGATATTAAGGATTTAACTTGGCAGACATAGCCACAACTTTGTCACCTGACGCAACACCTGAAGGTAGGTTTGTGGACGTTCCAATTGTTTTACAGAAGGTGTGGTGCAGCCAGAATTTTCAGATACGGGGACGCTTGTTTTTGCAGAAATATAACAGAGAACAGAGTAGTTTGTAGGGTACTTAGTCGCTGTAGCTGTTTATGTTGTCAAATGCCTGTCATAGCTAGGCAGTAAAATAATACTTGTGTCAGCACAAGGTTAAATTAACCCATTATTCCCCACCTACAAATGGCTTGATGTGCAGTTAGAAATTGCGTCTTCATATTTCACTGAAGAAGCGCTTTCAATCAAGCACCAACATGTCAAGTCTGAACTCATATCTGGTCACCCTAAACTCATTGGTTTTTGCATTGCCTGGCAAGCTGTCAAGTCTAAATTCAGTGATTTTTGCATTGCCTGGAAAACCATGTTGTAGCATCTGCAAGAACTTTTATTTTCCTAGCCAGACAACGCAAGAACTGCCAACGTTAGCCTTTAAACCAATCTACATGTAGTATGAAATTGGTTTAAAACAAATGGAGGATAAGGGCTTAGTCATGGCCATTCATGTTTCTGTCTTCTATCAGATACATAACATTGAAACAAAGCATATTCAGTTGTAGGGATAAGTTGCTCTTTTTTTTTTATTGATTATTGAAATACAAAGAGGAAAATATAAATGTCACCTTCTGGGAATTTAATACATTTATTTTTACAGTTGTGTAGCATTTTTTATTTTTTTTTTCATCGTGAAAGTGGTTAGGTATCCCTTTCTGGGTAAGAATAAGAAAACAAAATTCAAGAATAAGACCACGTCAACAGATTTTTTTGACAAGGGTCAGTCATAAAGCAGCCTACCCATATGATGGAAGCCACAGACATAATTGCTTTCCTGGCAGAAAAGAGTTACGCACCTAAGGGAGGAAAATTAGAGTGATTATAGCAAGCAGGAAAACATTAAGAACTGAATTATGCAGGATGTTTATATGCGCTCTCAAAATTTTATTAACTATACATGAGATCAGTATAGGGTGACCAGCTATGAGGACAGTAATGCCTGCACTGAAAGAGAGAATTTTTTGGACAGTAAGCGACCTGCCAGTGTGCCCAAGGGGCACCGAGGATAGCTGTTGACTCAATCCAAAATTTGGCACTGAAAGAGTTAAAACGAGATTTTGTAGATAGTTACAATCTGTCATTTTTACCTGAATGAACCTCTTAACAAAATGCCACCTTGAGGGTAGTTCTCCAGATATTTCTGTTTGTTGCCGTGGATCCCACCCATTCTTTATGATGACCATTAGCTCATTGCTGGTCAGAGTATGACAGTCAATAGCTCTCTTTGGGGTGGGTTGGGCACATTGCACCCAGCCTATGCCAAGGAAAGCTATTGACCTGGGACATTCCATCATCGATGGTGTTACATGTATACATATCTTTGCAAAAATGTTTTCTAGCAACAAGAAATTTTAGTGAAAATGTTAAGGCAGATGACAATTTATATCAGGCCACTTTCGGGTGATTTGAGTGGGCAAAGGTTAATTTGTTGGAGGACATTAGTATTTGTACAACATGACAACTAATCTGTCCTGTATCCTGGTTGTTCATGAAATGAACACTATGTGACAATTTGATTAAAATGTCATATTTATATTATATACATGTATCCGATTAGTGTAGGTACTCTGTCAGGAATAGTGTGCGCTAGCTTACATTGGTAGCCGCCTGCCTCATCAGGTCCTTCATCGAAACAAAGCGTGCAATCATTAAGGTCCCATTGGAGATAAGGGCCGTATTATTTCATTGGTTGTGGCAGTGTTGCGTATGGCCGGTCTTTGGTCATGGGGTAACATCATAGTAAAATGTTTTATTCAACCCAGGGATGAAGGGGGGTAAGGGGGGGTTCAATACGCTGGTACAGGTAATTATTTTTCTAGAGTACGCAGTATGGAAAACAAAAATCTTTCAAAATTTTGGATAGTACGAAGTATGTAAAATAAGAGGGCTTCCAGTACGCCAGTGCGGTAAATAAAAAGTCCCAGTATGCCAGTACGGGAAACCCCTTAGCCACCCTCAGGGATGGCTAGTTTACAACTTATGTCCATAGAGTGTGCTAGTCTAGTGGCAGTGGCAGCAGGCTGGGGGTCAGTGGTTTTTGCATTGCATTGCAAGTTCACATAAGTCATTCCACAGCCACCATCATAATAACACATGCAAGGAATGCTACACAGTGATGCCTTCAATTTGACACCACTACCATGAGAGACCACCTGGATTTTCTGACCACATTTGTGATGGCACAACAGTCTAAATTCTTTGTGAATTTACCTGCAGTTTAACAGTACATATTATATGTGACCATGTTTGGCTGGCAGAAGGGGTGGTCTTAAATAGCAGGTACTACTATATCCTCTTGTCAGATATTTCAAATGTAATGGATGTATGATGTCACAAAGTTGACATGGCATCTTGTTACTTCAAGGGAAGACAATTTGTAACATACGGTAAATGAGCCTGCCATCTTCAGACATAGATAGTCAGGCACAGTGGTTGGTCACATGTTTATGGTGATGTAGGCTATAGTGGAGACACCATAGCAATGTATTATAAGATAAGTGCTGGAAAACTGACTGCAAGCAAAGTTAATGTTAGCCTAAGTTGAACTGAGAAAGATAAAGCGGCCATAGGTCTGGCCTGGCGAGGGGTAGATCCAGTACTTTGCTTACTTTGTACGGTACATGTAAGTGAGCTAACTCTTAACACTGGTGGTCACTTACGATGCATTGTTGCGCCAATTTCAGGAAGTTACAGAGTAAATTGACTTGATCAAGATGTGATGAGAAGTATCTGGAGGAGATAACTGATCACTCAAGATGGACCGTAAACTTGGCAATTTACAGGGATTGATAAAACATTGTAATTCCCACTAGTTGGCTTGGTGCCAGCTGCCACCAGTACTTACATTATGCCCATTGCTTCTGTCATGTAAGAATGCACACTGACAAAATAGCAAACCTCAAGAGAATGAGTTTATGGAATTTTTGAAAGGACTCATCATAATAGATTTCAGTCTTAAATTTATGTAAGGTTTTGAGATGAGAATTAATGACTTGAGTGTTATTATATAACCTCATCCAGTTGAGAAATGGGGAGTTTAGTCTAGGAATTAGATGAATTTACACTCAACGCAAACCCAGATAACACAGGGTTATTTCATCCACTGTGGCATCAATCAAAGCTATACTGGTACAATTCTAGGCATTTGCAATTGGTGAAGGTACGCCAAGGACTGTTACCCGACACCCAGTACAACTACAGGAGTTCAAAGGCAGACCAGGTGTGATACAAACGGTCAGGTATTTGAATGTGTACGATACAGCTCTGTCAGCCTTAGCATGTGAACCCAGGCAACCAGAGATCAATGATGTTGCCCTTAAAGTTTAGTCATGAAATAACAAAATAATTGCATCAGAAGCTTTATGAACACACAGTTTATCGATGTTGATTTCATATTAGCTTGAAGAACAAGATTTGCCAATCAGTGTAAAAACAGTCACATTTGAAAGCAATTTCATGTTTTATATTTTGTGTGAGATGATTACATTATCAACTGTCTGTAAATATCGACTATGTCTACTATGATTTACTTTGAATAATTTGGATTTCAAAATGTTTGCATACATGTAGAAAGCAGCAGTATGGCTGGGAAAACAGCCACAAAATTGTATAGTCAACATTTATATATTTGGGGCTCTTTTCTGAAAAAAAAGTGCTTATAAATAGCTATAAATAAATAGAATTGTTGAATTTAATGAAGTAATAACTGATATGAATAAATAAACAAACAAATAAATAAATAAATAAAAACTGGAGAAGTGAGTCACTGGAGGGCACTACAGGCCACGAAAGACCACCTGACATCTCCTGCACGATCTAATCGATGAGGCGGTCTCCTTTGATCTTGCTTGACAGGTGGTGCCTTGTAGTGATACAAGTGTTTTAGTCTTTTATATTGAGTTGATTTTCTATCTCCAAAATGGGGACCAATTCCAGTGGTCTCTGTAGTCATTCTTAAATGAAAACATAAGCAGAAAAGATTTGCCTGTTGAACAAGTTGAGGGAGCCAGGGAAGAGTTTGATGTGATTGTCTGGATAATGCCATGGGATTCCCATCTGTGCACCAGCTGTGCAAAGGAAGATTATGATTGTATTTGTTTTAGCCCTGTCAGGTTGAATCATATGATCATGTTTTTTCTTTCGTTGTGTCACATGAAAGTCAAAATCTTTTAAATATCTCAATTATGTGTACCCATCACTGAAATACAGAAAAAACAGTTACTTCAATGCACCAATGGATTTTGTGTTGTAGATACAATTTGCAGTTTCAGTTATGGTCTGCTGGAAGGGAGAATATCTTCATGTTGTCCAAAGTGAATACATGTACTGTAAATTGCTTTAAGTTAGCTGTATTCTTATTTTTGCTTACTTTGCTGATGGCACAAAACTGTGAAAATAAAAATACAGTGAAATAGTATTTTAACATTGTTTGAATGGGAATTATGTCCAAAAGAGTGAAATTGAAACACATACACGCGGAAATAAAGCAATTAACAGTAGGGCAATATTTCTGCTAACTGGCCCTGGAAATCGTTACGAAGGCCCAGTATAGATCCTAGGCAGCATCCAGTATCCAGTATAGAATGGATGTGCACATTTCGGGTCAAAATAGTGTGGTAAACAAGAAATTTGTTATATCAGAGAAGTATCGTCCTCACAGGAAGATAACGATCATCTTAACACTGATCCTGGAGCATCACCAGCCCTTGGAGTGTCAGTGCTTGGTATTTGTCGAGCTTTTTTCCTGGTCGTCTTACATGTATTCATAGCATCATCGACACAAACGATGGGGAAATTCGCCATTCAGATTCTCAAGCACCAGACATGTGCAAAGGCGGTAGTCAGTACAAACACCCTGCTGGGTCAGAGTTGGAAGGACTAATTGATTGTTTCCTTATATGCTAGCAAGGGAGATCAATTCAGTACATCTAACACTTTATGTTTAAGGTAGAGAAACCTATTTGTGTTAAATATGCGGCTTCACTTGCCCCCAGTTATTAGGTGGCCACCGGTCCATTACTGATGTGCGTGCGTAGCCAAATGGAAGAAAAGCAACTGCCAATTTATCTGGAGATTCAGGGCACAAAAAGCTGTAAAGTGTGAAGGTCTTTGGGGATTTTCTTGTTGATGCTTTGTGGATTAGCTGGTAAAACTGAAGACATTTAAAACAAGACAGTTTCGTTCTTTTTGTTTGTCCCCTATATTGCTTACAAGATGTAACACTTTCAAGGGAGACGTCCGTCCACCTGCCTTTGTTAGTGTGATATCTTCAAATTCCCTCGATCAATTTTTCTCAAATTTGGTACACAGATGCATTCCTGGACTCCCATTAGGTGATCAGATTTTTGAGGTCACTATGACCTATTTGCTGCCCGTCTGAGCTTTGTTAGTGCAATATCTTCATCTTTAGGCCTTTTAATGTTCCTTTTATTTCTGTCCCCCTCTTGATCTCTTGCATCCTAATTTGGTACAGATAATCTACGGGTCTGGGAACTTTTAATCATATAATAATATGTAACCTTGAGGTCAAAGGTCAAGGTCTGTGTGTCTGTTGATGTCCTGTTTACTCACCCCCTTTTTGATGTGTTTCTCATGAGAGGGATTATATGGGGCTGCACCCTTTTCTCAATCAAGAACATTGTGATATGTTGTAATGTATTATTGGAATATAAGTAAAATATGTTTAAACCAAACCAGGTCAAAGTCAAATCCTTGTTGCATTTTTCTACTGGCTGAGATATTTTCACATATCGGCTTATACCTTCTTAATAGTGCATCCTAGGCCCAAGTTAAGGTTACTATAAAACATTAATAGGAAAGTACCTATGGGACATCAATTTGTATTGTTTATTTTAAACCTGCAAGTGACCGTGAAAGGCCAAACTGCATACATTCCTGTTGATTACTATGTAAATCAATGGGGATTGCAATGCTGATTCACATTTTCAACTTTTTCTCCAAAACAAGTGGCCAGATTCACTTAAACTTGGTGGGGATGAACATCGGTTAGTTATCTTTCAACTGTGTTTAAATGGTCATGCTCCAATGATTTTTTTTTATTTTTGGAGGGTTAATATTTCCATTGCATCACTAAACCCTCTCCAAAATTTATTAGTTGATTCACCTTCAAAGATCACTGATGTCATGCTTGGGGGATGCCTAATGTTTTTCGAATGAAAAACTTGCTTCTACTTTTCAAAGGTTCTTAGCTCCTGTCATGCTGTAGGTGCCCTAATGACAGGCATAGTATGACATACCAGATGATATAAAAACCACTAACTGCAGGCTTTAACTCTTTCAGTGCAAAGCTTTGGACTGAGTCAACAGCTTTCTTATTTACATTTCATGCCCAAAGTGCACTGAGGAAAGCTGTTGACCTGGACCATTATATCTTATGGGACCATAGCCGTGCTAGTACTTGAAGGAAAGGCCTTTTTACAAAGAATAGTAATATAGTACCTATTTGATAATTCAGAGAAGTTAAACTTAGGTACTTTAGTCACAGTTGGCAGTAAAAGAGTAATGTATAGTATTTAATCATAATATGTCAGTAAAAATAACATACGTAAGTACTGTCAGGCTGATAGCTGAACATCACATATGTCACTGACACCTTCGCCTGTATGTATTTGTGTTGATAGTGTTAAGTATGCATTGTTGGTACTTTCCAGATTTTTGTATACATAGATTATGTAGATATTTCACAGGAAGTGACATTTCCATACTTGGCTCTGTTTCCTTCGTTTCACCATAACTATGCAACATAATATACTCGGGGGGGGGGGGGGGGGGGGGGGGGGCGGGGTTGTGGTGTTACAGGTGTTTCTAGATGTCCCATGTGCAAATCTATATGCTTTTGATTGAATTTAATAAAGCCGCTTCCACATGTTTTTATGCGTTTGCGTCACCGAATATGTCAAAACATATATGCCAGACCTCACAACTGCTGACAAGTGTGCCTAACTACACATGCTGGAGCATGCATGTTTTGCCTCACATGTGCTGACAAGTGTGCCATACCACACATGACAAGTGTGCCTCACTGCACATGAAGCTAGTCAGTTGACTGTTGTGCATGTGAGACCATTCAAGAATCATTCAAGGTCGCTCTGCATTTACAGATGGATGCAGGAAGATTCAGATTGACCAAAAATTTAACAGCATGATAATAATAGCCCTGCAGTTGTGGATATGAGTGTTCAAAATACCTATTACAGACAGCTTGTCAATACAGGTGTTCACGTCTCTTGTTTGTTGAAGTGATCAGATATGCCTCCAGGTCTTTTATATACTCGATCGTCTTCCAGATAGAATACTAATATATTTGTATTACACAATTTTCAAAAATTAACAAACAAACACTCTCACATTAGGTGATGAGCAACATGAACGTGCCTGTGGTAAAATAAATTTGTGTTACTCTGTATCTCTGAGCCCAGTTCTTCACAACTTTTGTAGATATACCATTATTGATATTAGATAGAGATCTGTCTGGCCATATCAGAGTGTAAGGCACTCTGGGTCGGACTTGACTCTGTCTGTACTGCGGTGGTAGAGGTGTTGGTCAGTGGTTTTTGCATTGCCTGGCAAGTTATGCTGAAGCTGTTCTTGGGTCAACTGCACCATGACTTCCAAGGCAATGCAAAAAAAAAAAAAAAACTTACTGGCATGGCAGTACAAGTACCTTAAAGAGAGCTCCTCTTATGAGGAACTTGAATGTACACTGCTCATAATAATACAGCTAAATAAACAGGGAACACTTTTGATGTCTTGTAGTATAGAATGAGTTAAAAAGCCTCAGGTGTGGGAACAGGGCTGTTACATCGACTGACAGGTCCCAAAGTACATGACGTTCCCACCCACATCTGTCTCGTGGGTTATGTCAGGTCACAGTGATATTGAAGTATGGAATGTCTTAGGAAACTGTCCAAATAGAATAAGGGAAATCGAGCACCTTGATGTTGATCATGAGCAGTTTTATCCAATGAAGACCTCATGATGAAAGTTCTATGTGTGGACTGACCTGAAGGATGAACCAGGTTGCTATTGGCCTTAGTGAGGTGAAGTCAGCACAAGATTGAGTGGTTCATAGTTCAGTCTTGTAGAAACTGAGCGGACATTCCATCTGAGCAATTAGCAGAAATGACAGTCAACAAAATAAAGTTGATTTATATGCAGCTTTTACAGACAAAGTAATGTTAAATAGTGAATGCGGAAACAATCAAGTCCTGGAAGTTAGCAGAGTTGACAATCACATGTGTCAGTGACCAGTGAACAGAATTGACAGTCAGTGATGTCTCATTGAGCAATGAGCATTGTTGACAGCTAACAGTGTATCATGGAGCAGAGGGAACAGTCAACATTACTATACCTCAGAGGGAAATCTGCACTCCTGATTGGTTAGTTGAGGGTGAGACATTTTTTTCCCCCACCAGGAACCAGGCACTATAGGCTTAGTTTGACCTAGGCCTGTGTCTGTTATTTATGGAAAAGCCCCAAGTCTGGCCAATATATACATGTTGACAATTATGCCATGTTTATATCATTGAAATTGTTTTGTGGACATTTTGTTGTTTTAATGATTTATTGTTCCTTGGTATAATAAAACAAATGACGTCCTTGGCTTTGGGGGACAGAAAGAATTGTGAAGCTGAGGGATGGACTGTCAACCCTCTGCTTCGCTTTGGGTTGACAATCCATCCCTCAGCTTCACAATTCTTACACTCCCCTGCAGCCAAGTGGGTCATTTGTTTAGTGTGAGTGCTCGGAGCTGTTGGTCAACAGGGCCTTACCTGTGAGCAGAACTTATAGCTAATAAGGCTTTGTCAGCAGGCAGAACTGACAGTCAGTAGGGCTTCAACAGTGAGCAGAGCTGGCAGTCAACAGGGCTTCAACAGTGAGCAGAGCTGGCAGTCAACAGGGCTTCAGCAGTGAGCAGAGCTGGCAGTCAACAGGGCTTCAGCAGTGAGCAGAGCTGGCAGTCAACAGGGCTTCAGCAGTGAGCAGAGCTGACAGTCAGCTGGGCTTCAGCATTGTGCAGAGCTGACAGTCAACACCATCTCAGCTAAAAACAGACCTGAACTGGCCTTTAACAGGGCCTCAGCTATGAGCTGAGTTGCCAGTCAGAAAAGTGTCACCTCAGCAAAGCTGAGAGTATCCATCTTGTTGACACACACCAAATTTTATCCAATTGATCAGTATTTTCAGAATACAATTTCAGCTGATGATAATTTAAGAATGTTGAAGCAAATCTGAAGAAGACAGAGTGTCATATCCTTTAATTACAGCCAGCCAGTTTGAAGGCTGCAGCTACAGACCAAGCAGGTTAATGGAATTAATGAGAAGGTCAACGTCACTTTAATTGAGGCTGTCAGACTTCATGTAACTTTAATTAATGAACAAAATCAGTTGCTATTTATAGCCAGTGTAACTTAGCATACAGAGTGTGCTAAGCAGGACTGATCAAGTAGGAGCAGAAGATGTCCCCAACGTGTCAACTGTAAAAATAGACATGAGAGACATAACTGGAGGGTCTTTTTTTTTTTACTGCTTATGCAGAAAATATACCGCCATGTTACAGTGACTTCAAAATTCATGTATTTACATTAGAATTAGTTTTTCTACATAATTGTAGGATATGTACTTAATTGCTTGGAACATGAAAGAAAAAAAATCTACTGGGTTTTTCAGTATTTGCTAAAATTACAACAGAAACCCTTTTATCCACAAAATGTACCATCGTGTTGTCATTATTTAGTGTCTTCGCATTTACAATTAATTATTCTGCAGGCTTGTAGTATGTGTGCTTAATTGCTTGAACATGAAAGACAAATTTCTCCGGGGTTAACAAATTTGCTCAAATTACAACAGAACCCTTTTTATTCTCAGAAATATTATACTGCTCAGAAACGATGTCTACCAAACTTGCTGTTTGGCTACTTTAGATAACCAAAACATACACAAAAATGATGTGGCCAAGTGGTGCTACGAAATTGTAAAGCAATCAACCAAGATGCTATCATTTTATTCCATCTTTAGAATTAAGGGGTCATTTGAACAGCTAAACCTTTATTTTTTATGATGTATTGCAAAAAAAGAAAAAAAAGAAAGAAAAAAAAACTCTCATAGAAGCCAAACACAGCCTGCTGACATGTTACTAATACAGTGTACAAGTACATTTGACTGCAAATGTATGGAAGAAGACGTTAATTCTCCATTGCCTGAGGCATGCATATATGGGTGGTTGTCAGGTCAGGCAGAATGGAATAGGAAATAGAAAATTTTATACATCAACAAGTTTTTTGGGACAGTGATTGTCTTGTTATATGAAAGCAAATTGCCCCAGAGGCAGTGGATGACATTCTATATAAGATGATAAGAGAAGCCCTAGTCTTAGTCTCTTAACCAATGTACAACAGTAAGAGAGAAGCCCTAGTCTTAGTCTCTTAACCGATATACAACAGTAAGAGAGAAGCCCTATTCTCACAATGTAACCCAGACAGATATATCAGCAGGAAACTTAACTAACATATACCTATACCTAATATATTGAGTGATGAAAAAAGGAGCCATATTGTTGGTGTGGAGAGTTATAGTAAGGAAGCCATATTCAATCTAGCATATGCATATAGGAGCAGCTTTGAAGCCATATCTGAATACTGAATCACGCACACACTGATCTTCAGAGAACACAATCTATTGCTCACTACCCAGAATATGTACAAAGTGGTACTTACACAAAGTACTTAAAAGAAAGCCATTTTCACACTGTAACTCATAGTCATCCAAAGGACACACTCATAACAGAGATTGTATGTATACAGAGGTAAAAAGGAAGCCATGCCAACAGTGTATTCATAGTGATAAAAAAGAAACCATAATGATGTTGTATTGGTACAGGGATAAGGAGGAAGCCATACTTACACTGTATTCATACAGTGATATAAAGGAAGCCATACTGACACTGTTCAAAGAGTGATGGAAAGGAAGCCATACTGACAATGTATTCATAGAATGATAGAAAGGAAGCCGTACTGACAGTGTACTGATAGTGAGAGAGAAGAAGCCATACTGACAATGTGTGCATAGTGATAGAAAAGAAGCCATACTGTAACTGTATTCATAGAGGAGTAAAAAGGAAGCCATACTGACACTGTATTCATAGTGTGGTAAAAGGAAGCCATACTGACACTGTATTCATAGTGTGGTAAAAGGAAGCCATACTGACACTGTATTCATAGTGTGGTTAAAGGAAGCCATGCTGACACTGTTCTCAAACACCAAATGATTTAACTCTTTCAAGTCCACATTTTGGACAGAGTTAACATGCTTTGGGCACATTGTGACCAAAATGTGCTGAGGAAAGCTGGTGACCTGGACAATTATGCTCTCTGTGACTACAGGCATGCTAGTACTTGCATGAAATGTCTTTTACAAGGAATATGAACCTGGCTGTCTTATCATAATTCAGAGCAGTTCCTTTTAGTATGTAACTCGACTGAATTCGCGGTTGGTACAAGAAGAGTTGAAGGAAGCAATTCACACTTTAGACTGGTGATTTATCAAAAGGAAGCAATTCACACTTTAGACTGGTGATTTTTCAAAAGGAAGCAATTCACACTTTAGACTGGTGATTTATCAAAAGGAAACCGTATTCACTCTGTACCCCTTACAGCCAGAAATGTATATTTTCTGCAATTGATATAATTGCCAATTGAACCATACTGTTAAAATCAGAATCCTTATTCACACTCTTCATATGCAGTGATGAAAAGGAAGCCATATTCACCCTGTACCCATACATCAATGGTCCAAAATTCACATTGAAGCTGTACCCATATCCTGAGTGATCATGAAGAAGCCATAATCACACCATTGGTCCTATTGTCAATGATCAGAAGGAGTCATATTCACATTGTAGGCCATACGGTCACTGATTAAAAAGGAGTCATTAGCACTGTAGGCCCTATGGTCACTGATTGAAAGGGAGTCATTCACATGGTAGGCCCTACAGTCATTGATTAGAAGGGAGTCATATTCATATTGTATGCCCTATGGTAAGTGATCAAAAGGAAACCATGCTCACACTGTACCCATACCCTGCATGATCAACAGGAAGCCAGCTTCACACTGAGGTCCATATGATCAGTGACCAAAAGTAAGCCATATTCACCCTAAATCCATACATGAGTGATTAAAACCCAATATTTACTAGCCCAACTAGTCAGTAATCAAAAGGAAACAGTATTGACACTGTGGCCTATGACATGTTTGGAAAGAATCCAGATGAATGTTTTATCATTCAGTCAGTGGGTAAAAGGAAGCAATATTCAAATGGTAAGCTCAAAGTTTGTTTATCAGGAAAGCCATGGTCTGGTTACATAACCCATGGAAAGTGGTATTCTTACAAATGAATGAATGGAAACTTATATGAAATCACCAGTGGATAGCTGTGTACAGGCAGTGCATACACAGAATTGTATAAAGCATGTAGATGGTATTCATAACCAGGAAGCAGTGTAAATATAGTTATTCTGTCAGCTGACCAATGCTGGTTCTGAAGGGATGCTTTGTACTTGAGTCATGCAAGAAAAAAGCTTTCCATTCGGTAATGAAGGACCAGGTTCTCAATGCATCAAAACAAATTTGAAATTGATAAATATAGAACAAAATAAAAAATTAAAAACATATTGAGGTCACTATGCTTGCATTGTGGGAAATACTCTTTCTATGTAACCCTTTCCTGGCCCTTTTCTGTTTAAGACTTGAGTCAACAGCTATCCTTGGCATGGGTTGGGTGCAATGCACTCAGCCCATGCCAAGGATAGCTGTTGACGGGGTATTCTATCATAAAAGGTTTATCTGCAGTTCTCACTAAACATGTTTTTATTGACAAAGAAATTTAAGTAAAAAGGTGCAGGCAGATGATAATTTACATTGGTGTACTGTTGGGTGATAAGAGCAGGAGAGAATTAAGAAGGCAGGGTTACAAATGTAAGTGTGGGCAGGCAAGTCATGAGGTATTGCTGTGAAAGTATCTTGTGAGGCAAGGACTAGCGCCTTGTGTCTGGAACACGTTTGGGGTTTTGTACTCCATTGTAGTTTTTTGTGATTAAGCCCAGACGCCTTAGAATTCACTTTCAGTTTTTATTTTTTGCTGTCATGTAGTGAAGATTAATATTCATGTATTATTTATGCCAAAGAGCTCGTCTCTTTAGTTTGGCTATTCCCAGAAGGCTTTCCCATTGGAAGAGTTAGATGTCTGCATAATGTCAGTGCCCACAGGTCTTTCTCACTTTTCCTTTTCTGAAAGCTTATATGCGGCAATGACGTATGAACAGGGGCAGGCATGCATTCCAGTCCAAGGCATTGAGGCTTGCTCCTATGCTGCACATATACATTGTGGCTCAGGCTACAAGATGCAATGGTAAAGAACAGAGGTAACGTGAACAGACTGACTTCACTTCTTACGTGGGATTTACTTTGATCTCAATCACATTTTTTATTCTGGTGGAAATGGAGTATGATGCCGGAGGTGCAGAATTTTATTAAATGCTGGGCAAATATGGGAAATGTGGCCAGACTCTAGGTTTTATGACCTGCCGTGATCAATGGCAGAGAATGTGTGCATCCAAATATCAATGGTGCGAATTCAAACAGAGAGCGTACAAAATCATTGATTGCAAGAGCCTGGCAAAAGTAGGCAGTGTGAGAACTTGGCTGTCAGTGGCATCATCTCCTGTCACAGGAAGATTGTTGTGTGGATGTGTGTACATGCATGCTCTGCTCAACCCAGTATACCATTATACAATTTATGCCCCTGCTTTTCGGAGGTTTATGGTTAAATTTTTCTCTTTTTTTTTTTTTTTTTTTAATATCTGGATTATACTTGTTTCAGTGAGTGCAAGACACGATGGTGCATTATGTCATTGTAGGCACCACCTAGATAACATGATAAGTAACTATACAATGGCTTTTCAAAAAGAAAGTGGAAAAAGAGAATAATTTTATGATGACCTTGCAAAAAAAGTGCATGGTGAACAGAAAGCATAAGGAAGACAAAAAGCACACAGTCAGAGATAGGAGAGTGGTGAATGTTAGGAGAATTGGGATACCTTGCTTGATCAATAAGCAGGATGGCTGTGTGGTAATAATGCGTGATACATCAGCGTCACACACTGCCATGTTTATCGATGTCTCTTGATGTGTGATGTGTCCATGGACATCTTTGTGACATCATAGACTGCGTTTTACAACAAGCTGATTGCGGCATTTGTCAGAAGCACTGAGTTCATGCCCGAAGTCTGCAGAATAAACATGATTTAACTTTGTTCATATCAGAGGTCAACTTTGATCTTTCACCATCCTTTTTAGCTCTGCTGACCTAACATCACAGACCTTATAGCATCGCTCATGTCTGTCCATCTGTCCGTCCGTAAACATTTGGATTGTGAGCTTGATAACTTTAAAAGTTTTGATGTTAGCCCAATATAACTTTCAGGACTTATAGAGTGTATGAAAATCTAAGTGCCTTTTAATATTGGTGGCGCCACCTACAATATTATGTAATATAGGGGTCAAAATTTGAAAATCTTGTGAACACTCTAGCATCTTTAATTTTTGCTGGATCTTAACCAAATTTGGTCTAAGGCACTTAATGATACTAGTGGCACCACTTATAATTTGATGGAAATTATGGACCAAAATGTGTTTTAAAATATTTAATTCCATATTTGGAAAAGTAATTGGATTAGACTTGTCTAGTTTTTGTGAGAAGTCAGTTTTAATTGTTACCTGCATATGTGATGAAAGACTGTCATTGCATGTGAACTATGTCACCAGTGGTGACTCCATCCTCCTGCTGCAGACAGCCATGCCGAAAGAGCTCTTTCTGTCCCGATGTGGGCGTGGCTATATCATGCATACATTGCTACTCAGGCTGGAACTTGTTTTGTTCTGTGACTTAGTCGATTAACATCAGGTGCAAGTATTAAGACCCACAAGCGTCTCTAACAAAAATAGGTCATTAGGTCAACATTTTTCATCAGTTGTACTCTTATCTCTGATTGCTGTTTGTATTTCCTGCAGATGATAAATAACTGAGGAAGTTGACAATGTCATTCCATACTATGGTCACAGGCCTTAGTCAGTGGTTCTGATAAGTCATGCTGCAGCTGCGGCAAGGGCATCTGCAGCATGACTTGCCAGGCAGTGCCAGAACCACTTACTTAAGACTATAGGCATGTTGGTACTTGAACGAAAGCTCTTTTCATGAAGAATTTAAATATGCAATTCTCGTCCTAAATCCAGGTAAATATACAGGAAAATCAGGGACTGGTATGGAATGAGTTAATGTCATGCTTCATTGATTTTTGGATTGTTTCATTAATGTTAATTTCCCCCCCCCCCTTTTTTTGGGGGGGGGGGGGGGGCGAGGTCTAAAACGACCAGGCCAATTGCTGACCAAGGGTTCCATGTCTGTGGGGGAGGTCAAAGTCTAATTTGGTAATGATACTAGTCGCGCCACCTATAATTTGATGGAAATTCTGAGTCAAAATGTGTTTTAAGATATAAAATTCCATGTTTTGAAAAGTAATTGGAGTAGACTTGCCAAATTTATAGGATATATAGACAATGTCCAAATCTAGAATTGTATATAATATCAGTGACCTTGTCCTATTTTTGTGAGGTCACCATGCCTGTAAAGTTGAAAGAGGTGATTTTATAATGGCAGGGTGTAGGTTGGACTTCAATGGCAATGTCAGCACAGCACGAATCAGGCCTATGGGTCTTTTGTATTACATAATCTGGGTGTCCTTGATCTTCTGTCCCAAGGTCACTGAGGACATAAAGCTAAGGACTCACTCATTGTTGTCTTGGCACATGCAACAATATTCATCACAGGAATTGCACAAATGAGTTATGATTACATATGGAATGAAGTGCCATCTGGTGGACAAAATTTACATGAAGCTTTTTGTGTTCAGAAGCCACTTGAGGACTCACAACTTTGAAATGAACAAGTGCAATATAGCCATATGATACCAGCAAAGCATTAGGTGCATGGGCCTCTTGTTTGAAGAATCTGGGTACTCTTAGACCTTAATTTATGCAAGAGATGGCACTGTAGGGCCAGTACTTTTCCGCGACTGCGGAAAACGGACGGAATTTACGGAATCTATGATCTCAAACGGAATTTATGATTTGGAATGGAAATCGGCAAATGCCACAGAAATTAAGCTGAATTTGTGAATTTTGCCTCTCAATAATTCAAAATCACCACATATGTCATTGCATAAAGCAAAACACACGGACTTGGATCAAAATTTGAAGAGTCCGTGGCGTTATCGATACCATGTGGAGCAAAGTTAACGACAGGCCAGACACCCGCGCTCTATAGACCCCATCACCACCATATCTATACACTATTCATTTGCATGGCATATAGACATAATGCACAACAGAGGTACAATGATAATAGCGCCATCTGTAGGTGGAGGCTATCAACGTACATAGTAAACAATATGGAGTCACTTTGCCGTTCGTCGATGGATCACCAATTTCCAGAGGCGATAAGATCAACTGTTTTTCCTTTTTTATTGACCAGTGCTAAAATCGAGCCATAGAATTAGTGAAACGGAAATGAAACGGAATCTGTAGTTTCCCAAAACGGAAAAACACTCATTTTCAAATGGAAAAATACAGGCCCTAGCACTGTAATTTATATAATATTATAATTTAGGTTTTTATATCTGCTCACAATAGGTTGCAGAGTTTGTGTGATCACTCATGTCCATCCATTCATCAGTCCATAGATCAGAGTGTCTGTCCATGAACTTTTGCCTGTGGACATGATAGTCAGTCCACAGTTTTTAAGTGGGCCCTATATAACTTTCAGAACTTAACTAGTGTATGAAAATGTAGGTGAAGTTCAGCATTGGTGGCACCACCTATAGTATTACATAATACATGGACCAAGAAGTGAATATTCTGAAAATGCTTGTTTTTGAAGAGTTTTTTAATGAATCGTTATTAAATTAGGCAGGAATGTCAGTCAGGCTAAAAGGCGAAAACTTGTAGAAATTTGGTGGTACCACCTGCAGTATCACAAAAGAAACGGACCAAGATGTGTTGAAAGCCAGTCAACACCAATATGTCGAGACAGAAGAATGCTTATGATGCCAAATATACTACAGATGTGTGTCATATGTAGAGTTTTATATTGCACAGTATGGATGACCTTGACCTATTTTCTCATAGTCCTTGAGGGAATACATTTTAGAATTTTATTTTTTGTTGTGATCATTACATCTGAACTTGTGCACAGTATCAATATACCACTGCAGGAATATTATACAGGCAAAAATCTATGACATGTGGAGTCATTGCCTTGGAATCGCAAAAAAAGGATCAGTAAAAGACCCGTTACAGTACATTATTAAAGTAATACTATTGAAAATGCATGCTATGGTTTTCACAATGAACTGGTCAACAGGTCCTAATTAAGCTTGATGAGGATACAAATGGTTAGGTCAGCTGAGCATGGGCTGTTCTAGCAGCTTTCTTGTCAAATACCATTTTCTCAGCCATCACAAGAAACAAAAACATACTTTTAGTAAATGTTCAAGTGAAGCTTTATTGTTAAAGATAGTGCAATGTACTCATGAGATCAGATCTAGAGTTGCTATCAATGTTTTTGATATTTATTGTTGGTTTGCACCAAATAAATTTGTTTACATGTTTCCAACGGTGCAGACTAACAAAACAACATGCACTTAAATGCCATTATATTGCAACCAGTCAGCAGATGTAGGGTTAATTGCCAACAGATGCCTCTGTGGCTGTCAATTACACCTTTTGTAAAATGCATCATGAGATGGTCTTTGGACTTAGATTGCCTCAAGGTACATGGGTGTAAAGAGTGCCTTTCATCAAACTTTTTGTTTAATTTTGCATGTGATATATGAATTGCCATTTTTTCTGCTATATCATTGGTGTGTTGGATAAATTTACTTGTGGATTATATCAGATGCAAATGTTTTTGTTTGAAATGCGATCATGCTTCCTCCCCCCGATCACAAGGACAAGTTTCAAAGATGGGTGACCTTGACCTAATTCCCAAGGTCACAGAGCCATTTAGTGAATTTGGTTTTCATGGGATAACTTGAAAAGTTTTTTGCTTGGGGCTTTCATATTGCACATGCTTATAGTCCTGAGTAAGGTCTCCGACAAGTTCAAAGATGGGTGACCTTGACCCAATTCCCACGGTCACAGAGCCATTTTAGTGAATTTGGTTTTCACGCGATAAGTTGAAAAGTTTTTAACATACACCTGTCTTATTGCATGTGGTTTTAATCCTACATAAGGTCTGAGACAAATTCAGAGATGGATCACCTTGACCCAAATCCCAAGGTCACAGAGCTGGGGGGGCATAGATCTAGCAATCTCTGATTGCATTTTAATTTGTTTTAACAAATATTATCTTATACTTTTCTGAATATATGAAAAAACTAAGAGCCTTACAACCATTGCTTAATAGCTAGGGCATGCCAGATGGACTATTCTGCATGGTGGCAGCACCTACCTGCCCTCTGAGTCACATGGCATTTTCAACCAATGAACCAAACAGCTTTTGTTTAATCTGCCGGATGTCTTCACTTGCAACAGGTGGATGCTAGGAGGAGTTGCATGTGGTTTCACCTGCAGGCAACATGGTTAATTGCTTCCAAAAGATTGGCACCAATGCTGGATTACAGTGGAGATGCTGAGGCCCACACAATGCTGAATTGACACATCACTGCTCTCAATATACATCTTTATGTGCTTGGTGGTTCATAAAATCTCCCTGACTGCTGTGTTACTTGTGGGGTGTGAGATCAATACCAGGCAATTATTATGACTATACTAAATAAATTGACTTGTAGAAATCTACTCAGAGATACATCTGATGTGAAGAAACTTGGCACCATGCCAAGCGGAGGCAAAGGGATCTGGTACCAAGAAAAGAGATGGGCTGGTTTGATGTGCCGTGATGGAGTTGGATTAGCAATGGTACTTTTGTCAACATATTTGATTGAATTTCAAGAGCTTTTTAACAATATCCCATGTCAGTTGTCTGACAAGAAGAGAAGTGAACACTTTCAATTCTCTCTATGAGCACAAGAAAAGTTTGCACTTGCTGTTTGATCAGGACCTTAAAGGCCACAGAGTCATCAATGATAGCAAAATAGCTTATTAGCTTTTTTTTTATGCAGTGGAATTGAGTGGATATGCATGTATTGTCTGGTAAAACTGGGCAGGGTCAACTTAGGTAGGCCGACTAGTTCGTTTGGGTAAGCTGCCCAAGTAAGACCCTGTTTTGTTTTATTTCCTTTTGTTCATATACCTTCAGCAGAAGAACACATATTGACATTTTCTCTTTGCTGTAGTCTGAACAGATACGATGAACGAGAAATATTTAACCAGTTTCCTTAATTATTATCCAGGACTGTATGAGACATGTCAAGAACAACATTAAATTTGATAAACTGGGCCCTATTTGACAGCCTGTGTTGTACAAATTGTGTGTTACATATCATAACAATTGTATATTTTCATAAAGATATGCGGGGTGATAGTCTCTCCATTACAGAATTCATTGAGATGTTCTTGGTGACGTACTTCGCAGTAAAGAATGTCAGGGATGTGCTTGATGAGATGGCCCATGGGAGAGTTGATTAATGTCATGGAGATATGCTGGTTGACATGGTGTAATTGTAGGTCAGAGAGAGGTGTGGGTGAATTGTTTTACAGGGTAACATGTCGTAGTGTGACGGATGGTATCCTCTGTAAGATACAGAATGTTACAGCAATGCGCCAGATGATGTGCATACCATGCTGCGCATTATTGTAGCATATCATGGACACGTGCTGGGCGGCATGCTATGAGTTCAGGCAGTACAGCTTTATCATACTCATGAAGTGCAGTTGTCAATGACAGGGTATCAATGGAATGTTACGGCACATACTAAATGCATGATGACTGACAGCGCCCTCCAGTGGTACAGCCAGTCAGTTCACCAACACTGATGATTATACTTGCCAAGATGGTCATGATGCAGACCAAGTGGTCTGTTAATAGCTCCACTGAGTGAGCAGAGCCCAATGATGGGATGCTCCATGCATTATGCTGTTTGCAAGCTCTTGGGGCTGTACCTCTCATGGGGCTGCTCTTTGATCATACCTGGCCAATTAGGTAGCGTACATAATGGCCCAGGGTGATCATTTTAGACTGTAAAGCAACTTGACTTGGTAATGCCAGCAGTTTGGCTAGCCTACACTGCTGTACAATCCTCTTAGCAGTCCTACATGCTGTTTATGATGAGCAGGAGAAAGCTTCCTGACCAAGAAGACATTGGATCAAAGTTTGCCTCAGTGGACACTTTGATCAAGAAGTGCCTTTCTCTTGTTGCCATGGCAACACTAAGTATAGCGATGTAGTGTATGGGAACCAATGGCGGATGCGACACAATTTGTTCAGTGGTACAAAATTAGCAAAAACTCGTTAAAACAGCATAAGGAGTGTATGGTCAATAGACCCAAACAGAAGAGTTCTTACAATAGAGTTCATGAATACACTCGCAAAAAGCATCAAAGGTAGGCAGGAATTTACAAGTGCTTCTATTTCTTCAGGGAAATTTACAACAGATTAAAGAGACTTCAATCTGTTGTTTCTGTTTAAGTTCATGATTGGCTCAGCGGCATATCCTATCTGTTGGTTAATTTACAACAACAATGTCATAATTTCACAATGTTCAATGTTACAGCAAAAACATTAGCCATTAGCCCATTGTCGGTTAGAGTAAGACTGAGTCAACAGCTTTCTTTGATGTGAGTTGGAAGCATTGTGCCCTATCCACAACAAGGAAAGCTGTTTGCTTGAGGCAGACTGTCGTAATAGCTATCCTCAATTCTGATCAAACATGTTTTCTAATGACAAGAAAGGCAAGTAAAATGATTGAGGTAGATGACATTTTATATCCAGGCACTTTTGGGTGATTTGGGTGGGAAAAGGTTAATGTAACGACAATAAAAGATCTAAATTGCTTATGTTGCTTAATTGCAGGGATAACAGTGGTAATGGTCGTTCCTACCTAGTATTATATTGCTGGCCATGAGTGCACCCACAGCAGTCCAGTCACTTCAAAGGCTGCTGTTGCCCTTGTAACCATATTATGTTGTGTAACTCAGCTGGACTTGAATACCAAGTGTTGGGCCTTGCCTTTGAGCAAGTAGAGTTCGCCCAGCAGATCTATAAACCTGGCTCCTGACCACTTTGGATTATCCATCAGCAAAATTTGGACCACCTGCACACAAAATTGAATTGACGCACAGAAAAAATATGGCTGGATTGTTTTGTATGTGAAAAAGTCACCATAATCAGGCATGTAGTATTTGCACAAAATTTACTAGAACTCAGAACTGACTCTGGTATCTGCCATCCAATTGCTTTCAAGTCTAATACATATATTAGCTTTGCAATTATCTCATGGCTACCGTAGCAGAGTAGATGATGTATACATGTATGTTTCTATACCTACCTATATGTGTGTGTATATATATGTATATATATGCATATTTATATATATATATATATATATATTTATATATATATATATATATGTGTGTGTGTGTGTGTGTGTGTGTGTGTGTATATAAATGTATATGTGTGTGTATATATATATACATACATACATACATACACATACATACCTTCACACACACAAAATGGGTTGGTACTGCACAGATTTTCAGTATAACATAGGCAGGTGAAATTAAGATATCGACGCTCAGGTGGATAGAGCGAGTGCAGTAAATGATGATCTTGTGCTGCAGGTGTGAGTAGGGCTGGTGTTTGATGAGTTTCTGGCAGTTCCATTACAAGGATCGTAATCGATAGAGACATTTACACGCTGGTCTTGTCTTCCTCACCATAACAACATCCACCCTTCTCCTCACACAAAAAGTGTCTCGTGGAGGCCTGTAATTATGAATTTTATCAGTTCTTTATATTTTAACACTTTCCTGCCTGGAAAAAAAAAAACCAATATGATAGACATTTCTACTTTCCAAGGAAGGAAAGGATATTTTCAGGAAAGTGGATGAAAAACTATGAAAAAAAATATAACTCCAACTGACCTAATATTCTACCTATTTTCTCTGGTATCATATTTTGATGCAGCAGCCAGAAAAAGTATTTAGAAATTGTTTGTCTGTCTTGAAATAGACAGGAGGGGAATAATATGAGGTAACCTCGGCTGAGCAGAAGAGTTTTGATCGTGGAAGCCAAGGTATCAACTTTTGATATTGCTGCCTTGTGATGCCATCGACTTTTTTCAGTTCTGTGCGCAACTTTTGTTTCATCTCTTTCTTTCAAAAAGAACCACCAAAAGAGGCATTGGACATTGGCAAGATCAGGTTACTCATAGTGACCTTATTGGGGGAAAGAATCAAAGATAATCTTTAGTGAGGCCCCACTCAAAGTTCCTCATTTATTAAAACATCAATGTGCCATATGGTTAGTGTTTGCATTGCCAGGAACATCATGTCTCATCAGCCAGAGCAGCTGGGGCATGCCATACATGGCAGTCCTCTGTTTGTGTGTGTGTGTGTGTGTGTGTGTGTGTGTCTGTGTGTGTGTGTCTGTGTGTTTGTGTGTGTGTTTGTTTACTGGCAGTCTTTTTACCTCTATAGTTTCTAAATAAGTGGACTCTTTCCCCCTTGAATACAGACAGAATCAACAGTCTTCCTTGGTGCTGGCTGGGTGGGAAGCTGTTGACCTGGACATTCTATTCTAGCTGGTAGGGTTTTTCTGCCATTTTCTAAGATGACATTTGACCACCACCAGCTTTACATGAGTTTAAGGTAGAAAGGGTTAAAAGGTATACTGGGGACAATATCATCTCAAAGACGGGGATGCCACCAGTGTCTGGAAGGATAATGTATGTTTCTCGCAGTAGCACCTAGTGTGGGCTTTTATCCTATGGTTAGTCCTTTTCCAGTCCAATATAACTGAGCATTTTATCTTTGAAACAAGGACACATTAGGCACATTTATGAATAGCATTTTTCAGACATGATGTCAGTGCAGGATTACACAGTTGTGGCACTGAAATACCTTCTATGAATAATTGTCTTGTGCATTTTCATTTTGCCACCAGAGAGTGAAACATTGGTGACTATTTGTAAATGAACTCAATGCAAAGTCAGGAAAGTGCCACTGGCTGACATAAATTCTTTAAAACTTGGCAAGCAGTTAATATGATTTTGGAATTATAGGGGAACATATCTGCTTGAATAGCTAACAGATATATGTAGTAGCCCAGAGATAGATGGACACAAAAACATCAACAGACTGTGTTTCTGTTTAATCAGCATGACTACTGGCATATCGCAACAAGCTATATTCTGCGAATTTGTATCAGTTTTGAGATTGGCTTGAAGGCAAAACAGATGTGTGTATTCCTGTGTACAGTTTTAGACTCATTACTGTTGAAACTACTTAAAAGCTTTGAAGCAGACTTCATTTGATCACCAACCAGTTTGGGCTGGTTGGGGGAGGGGGGGGGGATTGAATGCTGTGGTTCCCAGAATATACATTTACATGCTTCAGATACATACAACTGTACACACAGGCCCACAGAGATTGGTAAGAAAGAAGTGTCACTCACTAAGGTCATCAATGGCAGACACAAATCCTCAATATCGGTGTTTAATTGAGCAAGAACATAAATCAGGACAAACAAATGTGTATGAATCAGAACCACTTTTTTATGTAACCAATCTGCTTCCCATATCAAAATTAAGTCACAGATACCAGAAAAATAGGGTGAGGGAAGTGTGAGGTGGAATGTTGGAGTGTGTGTTGTTGTAGGCGTGCCTGGCTCATACTGCATTTCTTTGATGGCTTTAGCTGGGTGACCGGGTAAAAGACTGTGCCGTCATGCAGTGCTGATCCTACTTCTGGGATTTCTAGGTATGGCCTCTCATAATGCCATGCTCCATGTCATGAGCTTCAGTTGGTGCTGGCTGGGCACAGTCCACGGCCAGGAAAGCTGGGGACTCAGTCTTATTCTGACCAGCAAAGGGTTACAGATGTATTTTCATGTTTCTCTTCTCACAATTCATCCAAAGTAGACTTGTTTGTTGTGAAGGAGAGACCTCTACAAGCTGCATTTATTATGTGTAAGTCTATACATGGATGATATTCTGGTGCTCCACCCAAACATATGTACCAAAAAAGTGTTGGATGCTAATATTGATTATATCATATATATATAGCTTGAGGAAAAAGAAACAAAAAAGGAAAAAAAGGTGGAAAATCAATTTCTAAGATAATGGATATTGCCTTTCCGATGTCAGCATTGGTCATGGAACAAATGAAAATTATTTATCAGCAGAACACAGGAACCATGGGCTGTGTCATGAAGTACTTTATTTACTGGTTTTTGCTATGTTGGATATGAGCTATGTGGTGATAAAAAATGTCTTAGATTTTCTTTAATGTTCGGCCACCTCACATGACACACAGAACATTTTTTTAAGCAGGATTCTGCACATAGATGTACATACACAAGCTTGTTCATAATATTTGTCAAAATGCTGGATGTAATCTGTGATATTTTCAAATGTGTTTTTGATAATTGCCATTAAGAATTCCTCATAAAATAAAAGCATCATTTAACTGGTACTGTAATGTGCAGATAGTCTGCAGAGTGCATGGTTTGCTTATGTGTGTTCTCTGAATGCTATTTCAGTGAATTTGGTTTTCATGTGATAACTTGAAAAGTTTTTGACCTAGACCTGTCAAATTGCAGGTGATTACAGTTCCACATAAGGTCTCAGATGGGTGACCTTGACCCAATTCCCAAGGTCACAGCCATTTTAGTGAATTTTGTTTTCACGCGTTAACTTGAAAACTTTTTGACACATACCTTTCTTATATTGCACATGGGTTTAGTTGTACATGAGGTCTAAAAAGAGTTGGAAGATGGATGACCTTGACCCAAGTCCCAAGGTCACAGAGCCATTTTAGTGGATTTGATTGTGACGCAATAACTTGAAAAGTTTTGTACACAGGGCTTTCACATTGCACATGCTTATAGTCTCAACATACTTGAAAAAAAAAATAAAATAAAAAAATACTTAAGTAGCAGGTGTCATTATACTGGCCATGAATGTCCGTACAACACAAGAATGACTGCTGTAGGATGTGGGGGGGGGGGGTCATAAATCTAGCAATCCCTGATTGCATTTTAATTTCGGTATGAACTGTAAGGCAATACAAGGCACAACGCTTATGTCTTACTACCTCAGGAAGTGAACCAAAGTTGTTTTGTGCATATTAAAATCAGGGTGCATATGTCCAAAGTGAAAAAAAGGTGAATTTCTATCTTGCACTATCCAATATCCCAAAATACTGACTGTTCCCAAAACTACTATCAAGAGCACCTCATCCCTGTATCCCATGACACTTTCTGTTCCCAAATGTGACTAGAAATATATTCGCAGGAGCAAAAGTAAATAATTTCATCAGGAGGGGTCTGCTACCAAGGTGGTACCATTCTCTATGCATCTTATTTCAGCGTACCTTTATCCATCCCTTAGAGCAACACCACCACCACCACCCCCATATACAAAAAAATGTCATTAAAATGTGTATTTTGACACCATTTAGAAGTTATTTAGACACCACTTCCTATCATAATCATGGCAAGAGTGATTTTTTATGTGTTCGTTTCAACACTGATGATAAAAAATAATGTGCCTGGGAAGCATACTCACTTCACTTTTTTTACGGAGATAGACGGGGCAAGGATTGAAAGTCTAAGGTGAATTAAGTCTTTCCCAAAGACAACTGTGTTTTCAGTCCCCCTTTTCCTGGCACAGGTGGGGAGGTCTCATCAAGTTTCACTCAAAATTATTTTGCCTGCCTCACATATTTCACACTTAATGGCTTTGATCACAATCATGAATCACATGAAATAATTTTTCATACTCACAAACCACAGGAAATAAAAGTTCTACATCACACTTCAAGAAAAATAACCCCCTCCCACACACATTGAGCGCGTGCACCACACAGATACAACACAGTGAGGCTTGTATTACACAAGTCAGTGTTTTTTACACTTTTCCATTTTCCTCGAAATAGGTACCCCTCGGGAACCAATTGTATAACACCTCAGTGACAATAGGCAGTCCAAGTGTACATATTTATGGGTAGTGATGTCACTTTTCCCTCCTTTTCTCTCTTCGTAGCAAGTTCTGTGCAAGTTTGCCCATTGTCGTTTATCCTTTGCTCAAATACGGTACTCAGATTGTGACTTGGGCCTAGCGCCGTGTGGGATGCAGGATGGGATCAGAAATAGGAGCTGATTGGGTTGTAAATGTTAATACAAACGGAAGTAAGTGTATCTGTTAAAATATACAATCGTTGGAGTCACTTTTCACATAGCAAGACCTGCTCTGCACAGTCCTTGGCCTTGGTAGAGCCTACCATGGGATTAAGGGAATCCCCAATATTGACATAGTTCTACGCATGCCCATTTTACACTATTTACATTTCAAAATTTAACGTTCCGAGATTCCATAACATCAAGAAATTGCAATGAGTGTGAACTGAAAATAAACTAGCTGGCCTGAAGAAAGTTAGGCGTGAACAGAAAATAAAACGTGTTGAACATTTTACAGAAACACATGAGTTATACGGATAGAGAACACATGCAGGCACTGCTGACATGCCGGCTAGCCTATATACTATTAAAGGTTGATGATCGTTAATGTCAACCCATGATTGGGGTTTTAACTTGAGGTGGAAAATTTGTACATGTACTTGCGTCAGTACTTATTTTTATTGCACGTTGGAAAATAAATGTTTATTTCCTTTTTTTCTTTTTTTGATTTGGTAGTAAATGTATCCAAATAATCAGTATATTGATAAGAGGTGGGCGATAGTAGAGGCAGTTGACAGTTACGGCCTGAAATGTGACATGCATAAAAATGGGAATAAATACATGATGATTCACAGTAAAGTGCATTGATTAAGTTCATTAGATGCAGAGGAGCAGCATATGTCTGAAAATGTAAATGTCCGGTCCATACATATTACCAGTCTGAAGAAAACTACAATTATTAGATTTTTCTTGAAATTTTTTAAGGCAAAATGGTGAACCAAAAAGAATACTTTGTCAGGGTCATGTGACCTGACAAAATAATGACTTACTGAAACCTTACCTATTCCATTGAATCACTGAATAACTGGGCCAATCCTGCTGTGATTGTGGGCAAATAAGAGTTTTGGACCAGAAATCTATACCTGCAGGTCAAGTGTTGTAGTACAAATTCAAAAAATCAACAAGGAAAATCTATGGTTAACTCAGGATAATTCTAGTTAAGTTACACTAGGTGGCACCACCTGATACATTGCATGAACACAGAACATGACACCTATGTTGAGACTGAAAATTGGTGAATGTCTGCAATTCATAGTCCTTGTTGACTGTTATCTGATGATGTTTACAGCTGTACAGAGTGATACCTGTAAGAAATCTGAGCCATGTTGTGCAGTGTATGTAGTATTAAGTCAGAGAGCATCAAGTGTGGTGCACAAAGACCAGTGTGTACTAGCTGTCACTTTATACTCACAGAGAATGTGACATTTAAAAAAACAAACTCTCAACTATTTGGGTCAAGACACAATTAAGATTATCGCAGATATTCCATGTGAGAAACAAGGACAAGTTTGCCTGCTCCCATTTCTGAATTATTACAAACACAGCATGGCATCTGGTGCTTGAAAATTTTACGTGGGTTAGCCATTAGGATGTCTTTTCTTCATGGATCTCCTGCCTGAAACCCAACGTGGTAAAAAAAAATGTATACACAACTATGATGACAGAGTTTATAGTTAAGACTGTACAAGTGACCTCTTACTGTGCCGAGTGCTGGGACCAAGGATTGTGCTCATCCAACTCAAGCTATGGCTTTAACATGGATCAGTAATCCATTGAAGCCTGATCAGATGAAAAAGATGAAACTCTTACAATTACCAAAGAAGAAATGTTCACTAAAGAAATATTCACTAGTGCGTGCATCGCAGAAGGTATGTCTTTTTTGTTTTTTGTTGGTTTTTTTTTGTTGTTAGATTTGTATTTCCATTTCTGATGTCATCTTCTTATGCCTGTACAGAGGTTTGTCTTTTTCCTCTAGATTTTTTATGGCTGCTCAAGATGATGGTGTGGACTTCCCTGTTACTTCTCTGTTGCTTGATTTTCTTGCTTTTCAGTGTTGAATTACTAACAGAACAGACAGCAGAAATAATTAATAAATTGAACATGAGTTTAGTTTTTTTTTTTTCTTTGTTTTTTTTTATAACAAAACACAAGTTCATGTGTTTTTACATAGAAGTTTTGAATGCATAAATATGGACATATAATTATGCATATAGTGTTCCATCCTGTTGTCCGCCGTTTCTGCCGCATATCTTATTTTGCTTATATTTCTGTCCCCTCTCGATGTATTGCCTCCTAGTTTGGTACAGATGATCTATGGGTCTGGGAAATTTTTCCCATATAATAGTATATAACCTTGAGGTCAAATGTCAAGCTCAAATCTTTGTTTCATTTTCTTGCTGACTCAGCAATTTTCACATGTTGGCCTATACATGTACTTTCATAATGGTGCATCCTATTAAGCATTAATCGGAAAGTACCTATGGGCTGTCAATTTGTATGGCTTATTTTAACCCCGAGTGACCTTGAAAGGTCAAATTACATACATTCCTGTTGATTACTTTATGTAAGTCACTGGGGATTGCAATGCTAATTCACATTTTCTTTCAACTTCTCCAAAACAATTAGCCAGATTCACGTCAAACTTGGTGGGGATGTACATCGAGTAGGTATCTAAAAACTATATTCAGATGGTCATGCTCCAATGATTTTTAGATTTTAAATGTTTTTTTTGGGGGGGGAGGGTAATTTTTGCATTCCTTTTGATTGCCACATAAGTCAATGGGGTCTGCAATGGTAGTTCACACTTTGACTTCTTCAAAACCACAAGCCAGATTCACTTGAAACTTAAGGTACAGATACATGTACTTCATAGATTTGGGTGATTTTTTTCATATGATTGTGGATGACCTTTAGGCTATAGGTCAAGGTCACAATGCCTTGCAAAGTACAATAGTTTTTCTGCTACATCTTCAAATGGGTATGATTGAAGTCCATCAAACTGGTCATTATTTACCCAGGTGAGACTTCCCTTACATTTGCTGAGAGGTGACCTTGAGGTCAAAGGTTAAGGACATTCCTATTGGTTACCATGTACATGCATGTCAATGGAGTCTGCAATGGTAGTTCACATTTTGACTTCCTCAAAACCATAAGCCAGATTCACTTGAAACATTTGCTACACATACTCCACAAATATTGGGTATTTTTTCATATGATTGTGGATGACCTTCAAGTCATAGGTCAAGGTCACAATGCTTTGCAAAAGAAAATAGTTTCCCCGCCACATCATCAAATGGGTATGATTGAAGTCCATCAAACTTGGTGCTTGTTTACCGAGGTGAGAATTCCCTTAAATTTGTTGAGAGGTGACCTTGAGGTCAAAGGTCAAGTTCAAACTTTCTGCAGAAGAATGGTGGCCCTCTTAGAGGGGTGGCATCTGGTGAGAGGTGCCTGCTTGGGGGATGCATAATGTTTGTGTACTACATGTACTGATACAGTGAAAACTTATTATAATGACAGCATCATTTCCCAGAAAAAGATGTCAGATGACTGAATATGTCAAACAAATTAATATGATAGCAAAAAAAACATCAATGTTCTGTCCCTCAAAACCTGTGTCTTTAAGTAAGTACATGCAGGAACGCGCTATGGATGGACTGCCAACAGGAGTGCTAATTCATTTAGCAGCCAACTGGGCATGACAATTACAAAGCGTATTCAGTTGCACCACTCAAGTTAATCCCCAGCTCAGTCCCTTTGTTGTTCCATCTATGTTCCCACTTTCAGTTGTATCAGGTTATTTAAATCAGGTGTCGTATTGTTCCAAGTTCAAAAATGGGAGATTTATGGATATGCAACCAGTCTCATTGTTTGAATCAGAACCATGCGAGTTCATTGATACTTTTTCCATTGAAATTGGCTGATAAAACGGCAAGTTTTTGCAATTTCTCTGCCCAAAATGATGCAAAGTTGGACAATTTGCATGCATAATAACTCCTTATGCCACAGTCAGCAATTAAAAACATAGTTTTAGATGGATAGTGTATGCCAGTAGGATCATGATGGTGGTTTCGTTTTTTATAGCTAAGTCCAGTGTAACGCTAAATTTTTACTTTAAAATGTGGAACAAGGTGAAAAGTTTTGCACATTTCAGTCAGGGACGCAATTATTCTCGCCTCTCATCACATGACCTGGCACCACAAAACTGCTTGTGGCCAGCGCCCACCGCGAATTGTGTTTGTTCAGCAGTGAAGGTGCTCACGTAGACACCCTATCACTTGAGCAGCGGCAACATAGATGGTACAAAGGGGGCACGGCCATTGGCAGTCCATCTTTAGCATGTCCCTGGTACATGTATGTCAAACATGTGAGTGTCATTATAATGAAGTTTTACAGTACCTACATTAAACGCATATATGTATTTCATATTCAGGTTCATCATGATCAGAGCTTGAGGTTTCCTTTATATATATCCGTAGTTTAGTGATATTTACTCCTGTAGTACACAAAAGGTTAACTTGGTACAATAAATGTGCCTCTGTGTCTTGTACCGGTATTCATAAAAAAAAATTCACATTTCACAAAAAAATAATGTGCTTGGTTGTCACAGTTGGCATGAAACAGTTTTTCATGTATGAATTGCTGGCTAAAATGGACTGTTTGTCATGGAAGTAACATATTGCTTCTCAAAATTTAATATCCCCTTAAAAGTTGATAATGCTTTAAAACATTCCATCTGTCATTGATGGATTTTATTCAATATTTTGCTTGTGTTTATGAAGATTGCATCTTCAGATTTGTTGTATAATGAGAATGAATTCAAGTAGCACATGCTTGTGAAGGCAATGCCAGAAGTATTGATGATGCTTTGCCTAAACTAGAATGGTATGGCAATAGTTGTACTTAAATAATTATGCCCCACTCATGGTATTCTTCCAGCAGGATTTTATATTGAGTGTTGATACAACCAGCTCTTGGCCTGGGAATTCAGCAATATGGATCCATCTTCCGTTTTCTGCATTCAACGAACCACATACTTTCTGTATCCATGCAAACTTTATATTACTTTATATTACCTATTGTATGGATGCAACTAGCTCCTAACTTCTGCATTGATCTATGTAGGTATATCTTCTACGCTCATGCAAACCCCAACTACCTTTTGCATCTCTTGCCTTCTGTATCTGTGGAACCACCCTCTACCATCTGTATCCATGCAGTCAAATGCAACTGTATTCAACGTTCTGTTCCTGTGCAACCACCCTATACCCTCTTTATGCATGCAACTATCTTTTATATCCGTGCAGTCATCTTCTATCTTCTGTATCCGTGCAACCATATTCACCCTGCAGTTTCCATGCAGCCACCCTGTATTCTCTGTATCCATGCAGCCACCATATTTTACCTTCTGTATCCATACAGCCACACTCTATATCCTTTGTATGCAGACAACACCTAATATTTTGTATCCATGTAACCCTCCATATCGATATAACCACCCTCTACCTCTGTATGCATGCAACCATGTTGCCTGTATATCCATGCTTTATTCTTGTAACAGTATCCCACCATCAGTTTTCAGGCAACTCTGTCCTGGTGTCCTTGCATTCATAATGTTATACAACTGTCTCTCATCATCAGTGTTCAGGCAACTCTGTCCTGGTGTCCTTGCATTCATAATGTTATACAACTGTCTCTCATCATCAGTGTTCAGGCAACTCTGTCCTGGTGTCCTTGCATTCATAATGTTATACAACTGTCTCTCATCATCAGTGTTCAGGCAACTCTGTCCTGGTGTCCTTGCATTCATAATGTTATACAACTGTCTCTCATCATCAGTGCTCAGATGACTCTGTCCTGGTGTCCTTGCATTCATAATGTTATACAACTGTCTCTCATCATCAGTGCTCAGATGACTCTGTCCTGGTGTCCTTGCATTTATAATGTTATGCAACTGTCTCTGATCATCAGTGTTTAAATACCAGTATGCCAGTTTCCTTGGTGTACCTGACCCTAGCTGACCCCCTTCTCTCTGCCACCATATATGTGTGGATAGGAGCATGTGCCTGCATCAGGATGTACCTGCCGATAAATGGAGAATGCTGGTTCAGGGAACCTGGGCAAAATGAGTAGTAAATGTTCTGACAGTGTATGTGTGAAATGACACATGCCATGAGACTGTGCGGTCTTAATACACATCCAATGCCTGACCCTTGTACCTCAGTGGACTCTCTACAGCTGTATGTGACCACTTTGATCAGCATTTCAGTACAAGACCTTGGTTGCAACAAGTCACTGAGTTTTACCCATCTACTGGAAATGAATTGCTCAATTGCTTTGGGCACACACCATACATGAGTTCAAATCAGGACAGACTTAAGTATTTGACATGACTTCAGGTGTATGCATAGCCCTCACTGTATACCACCACTGAATCGTAAGCTTAGCCATTTCTTCCCCCTCCCCATCTTGAATTTAGGCTCAGTCAACAGCTCCCAGGGTATGCTATTCTCATAGAGCCTGCCTGCAATTCACTCAAATTGTTTCTTCATTAACAAGTTAAAAATCAGCTGGTATTTTCTGGTTTTAAAGAGAGAGTTAGATTATTTTGAAGGCATTGAGGCTACACATTGGGAGCAGATAGTTGCTGGTGTCAGTGGTTGCAGTTTAATCAACAACAACAAAATTGACATGTTTCCATGAAAGATATACTTGAAAGGTTTGCTGGATCATGAGGTATTGTATATGTGAGTTCAATTATTGCACTAAATGGTAATAAACCAGAAGAAGTACCATATGCTGATAATATTATCTCAGGAAAAATGTTACAATTCTCTTCATTGACTACGGATGTTCATGTTGTAAAATGAATTGTGCATATAATCATTGAAGTGTTACATTGAACTGCATTGTTTCAGTTTTAAACTTTGGGGGGGGGGGGGGGGCAAATGTAAAGACAGACTAGGTTTTGAAAATTTACTGAATCATAATTTTGAATCCTGTAGGCCAAAAAGTACTTAGCGCTTGCCACTATTCTGTCACAGTGTATTAACATGAAAAGCTAGACCAATCATTCACCATTGAAATCCATAACTACAAGGCCACATAGACACGTAATAATCTGCTCATGAATTCTCAAGTTAAGAATTATAATAGTGAAAGTTCACAAGGAGTGTCCATAAATTTTGCATGTATATCGATCCAATTACTGGGAACATTTAAAGGTAATAAGAAGTGGACAGACAAGTGGGCCACTTTTGACTTCCTGGGTGGGCTCTTCAGCTATGATGTCATCTTACAATGGTCATGTGATAATTATCTCTTCTTTCACCTCTGCTTGTGGGGTGGGCATGCCAGGGTGACATTGGCTGAGGTGTCACCTACTTCTGGAGCTGTCAACAGATTATGTTTACTGGTCTGCCCCATGCATATTATTAACATACAATTAGCCACCAGGTGGTAGCAGCACTTCTGATTCCCTTTAAACAAAGAACTGTGTGTGTAAGTACATGTACAAGAAAGTTTGTTATCATTGTAATCACATGATATAAAACATGATGTACCATTTGTGGCAATACCTATATTTACTGTATTCATTCCAATAGTAGCACATGCTCAAATAGCAGCACACCCCCTACTTTTTAATCTTGGGGGGGTATTAAAAATTCAGTATTTTTCAATATTTTTTAAAAATAACTGCACCTGATGAAAGGGTTCATTGTTATTATTATATGCTAGATGGATTCTATAACAAGTGTAATTGCTTGTGGTATTGTCAATTAAGACATATCATTATCACAAAACTCTGCGAAAACCATGTCTGCTCTAGGAAATCTTTGCAGTAGCACAGCGTGTCACTATTGGAATGAATACGATATAAGGCTTCAATAGAAAATGTGGCACAAAACGAAGAGATGGCTGAGAGTGAGTCATAGGGACAAGGTCAAAGGTCTTTGACAAAGGTTACAGGAACAAATGGTCAAAGGAGCCGTGGGGGGTTGACAAATGGTTTCAGGAAGAGAAGTTCGTTGACAAAGGGTCAAAGGAGCTTTGGGTAGTTGACAAAGGGTTACAGGAACAGAGGTTGGTTGACAAAGGAAGTAAAAGGAAGCAGACAGTGATTGAAAAAGGGGAGTTGACAAAGGGTGACACAAACAGAGGATGGTTGACCAAATATCCTGTCAGATGTGGTTTGAAAGTAATTCAAGTTTGGAGGTTCAAATTTGAGTCTGTTTTTAAATCAGAGCTCATAAGGGCAGTCTAAATCCTTGTGATATGTGCAAAAGTGATGTTAGTTAGGTCTATATAATGGTACTGTGTGAAAAGATATGGTGTCTCAGTTTTTTACCCCATAAAAATGTCCCAGACTAATACAGGAGACATCCCAGCCATTTTGAATAACTCTTCCTGAATATTTTATTTTATTTTACCATTCTGCCCGGTAAAAACTCACATGAACAGATAGCAATGTTTGGTTTGTTGGACCAAATGAGTTACAAGCAAAAAATTTTGTGCATACAATGGCATTACATATAAAGGTCCTTAATATTCTAACAGAAAGATATTTTTGTTAATTTCCTGTCCAATACTGAAATACATGGGCATATGTACTATAAATTGCTTTATTTTCGTGCATATAAATTTTCACGGTTTTTGTATTTTTGACATTTCACTGTTGTTGTAACCCCTCCTATGCTGCAGGCAAGTTTATCTGCCCAATGTGGCACATTCCGCAGATCCAACTGTCAGTGCGCGTAATTACTGAGATATGGCATCGTGGTGCATTCTCCTGCAGATGTACATCAAATTAAATGGTTTTGACTATAACTGTTGAGTAATAACGCCAAGATTGTCTAAATTTATTCAGTACGGACCATCACGGAGATCAATTGACAATGCACACCGGTGCACGAGTTGCCTGTTGGAACATCGATTGCATGCAGTTTCCACTCTCTGTTTCTTTCAGCTGTTCACCAGGGACATTCTGAATGTTTTCAAAATATCTACTGTCGATATGTCACTTAATTTCGGTACTTATGTGACATGAAAACGTGAAAATACTGTTGGTTTCAACAATCACTTCCACCATGCTGGTTTGCTGAAAGTGCACACTACGCATGCTTGACTACATGCAACTTATTTGCATGATCTTCTGAGCCATTCAGCGCCCAAGCAGGATGAGAGTCGTGCTGAAGCAGGGTGAGAATGTCGCTGCCTTCTATTCTTAGATTTTTACATCAGAGATAGTAAATTTATGCAAGTTGACAATGTTTGGTAGGCGGGAATAAAGAATTAAGCCAATAGCAAAGCAGCATGATGATATTGATGAGCTTCTGACATTTCCATTGATACCAAACATGCCTAGAACCAGCAAGAGAATTGTATGAAGTTTGAGGCCGCAAAATAAGCACTTTTACCACTTTTTTGTGGATTTTTATTGGCAAGTGTACCAAGAACAATTGATTAGATGTTGATTTAAAAGTTTGGGTGAATAAAATCGTCACATTTACACAGCAAAATTGTTATTGCAGCAAAAAGTACGCAGTTTGATTGACCAGAAATGAGCATGCAATGTCTTTGTTTTACATAAACAAAAGTCGATGTGGATGCCCTGAAGATTGTGTTTGTGAGGCTCTCCCAAGGTTAAATTCTGCATGATAGTCAATTAACCCCAAAAAATAAATAGCAGAGGAAGAGTTAATTTCACTGTTTTGGACATACGTGTAATTCCTATTCAAACTGTGTTGAAATACCATGTCGCTGTGTTTTTATTTTCACTGTTTTGTGCCATCAGTGAAGTAAGTGAACATAAGGGAAGTTAAAGCAATTTACAGTATATTTGGTAAAGTATCGTAAATCCATACATGTGGAACTGCCATAATCCACACAGGTACATGTAATTGACCTACCTGTATTTGATTTTGTATCTGGTATATACATATACATGGACATGCATTGAAGGGGAAAAAAGGGGGAGTTTTCCAAACACAGTCAAACTGTACAAACAGTTCAACAGCTGAACATATGACATGTTGTTAGCACTTATACTTTGCCTGCACCAAGAGACTAGTGTTAGTGTATCTGAAGTGTTTACTCTTAAGTGTGGCAGGATAAGGAGTGGCCTAACTCTTTCAGTGTCAAGGTTTGAACTGAGTCAACAGCTTTCTAGGGAATGCTTTTGGCACTATAGGCATGCTGGTACTTGAATGGAAGGCCTTTTTACAATGAATATTAATTAATGTAGCCATTTGATAATTCAAAGAAGTTCATCTGAAGCACTTTGACTGTAGTGAAAGATCTGACTCACTCTGTACTGTTGTGATTAACACTTTGCTCAGTGGTCTCTGCAGTGTCAGAAGGTCATGCCCTGGCTGCCAAAACAGCAGCTAAAACGTAACTTGTCAGCCATTTACTTTAGACTTGGCAAGTTGATATGTGAATGAAAGCTCTTTTTGTGAGGAATTTGGGTCTGTAATCCTCAAGTCAGACAAGATATATATTAGGAAATCTGGGAGTGGGATGCAGTGAGTTAACTTGGCTCTACTTGACTTTCAACCATATGTGTATAAGTTTAACCCTTATTGATCTTACCTGAATCAAACAGTTTACTTGTGTTTTATGCAGCTAACTTGGTCAGAGTCCTCAAGGAAGTTGTGCCAATCTGGGGTCAAGGGTCATTGCCCACCCCCAGGTCACTGGTCTCAGCGGTCCAATTTCATTGTACTCATAGCTTCCATTTCAGTAAGTGCAGAAATGTCAGAGCGATCAAAGAGTCTGGAGCATGCCATCAATGCCATCACATGGCAGTCTGTCCCTGTAGTACTGACAAGTAATGTGACATCACTGGGGTAATGTAACATCACTGGGGTTTGCAGTGCAGGACACAATAGCCAGATATTGCAGCAAACACGGGGCAAAATGGCCAGATACTGTAGTAGCCCTACATGTTGGAAGTTCCTTGTTGGGAGAACAGCCAGGTGTCATCAACAGACACTTTTGATGGAGTATACATTTATCCCATAATGGGGCCCTTGGGACGTTACTAAAGGTATGTGTTATGGCTATCACGTCAGCTTTCCATATCACATAGTACCACATTACATTTCTAGAAAAATAGACCAATTCATCCTCGCATGGCAGTGTTGGATGTTTGCGCTTTTCTATGTATTTGTGGCCTCTTTTTAGCTGAAAAACTATCATTTGTTGTCAACTTAAACAAAATATAACATAGAAACATTATGGGATAAATACAAACCATCATTCGCCTGTGTTTCTGGTTGGAACTCCATTGATTCTGTGCAAGGAAAGCACTGGCCACTTTGCAGCTTGTGGTTTCCTGCCCAGCATCATTTTGTCCCAACCAGAAACACCGCTCATGACAGTTTGTGTAAGTATGTGTATAAGGAGTCCACATAGTGTGAAAGAAAAGCCAAACTAGAAAAAAAAATGCTTCAAAACTAATCTGTGTGTGTGTCTGCAAAGGAAAGTTGGTGCCTTGTGCATTCAAATTGAAATAGGGATAGCTACATGATAGAAATTTGAAATGAAAGAAAAAATATAACAAAAAAAGGCTTTTAGCATCAAAAAAAAAACCTGCACTTAAAAAGGGAAATGCTGCTCATGCATCAATAAGCAAACAAGATTTGGTCATGTAGTGAGAAACTCTAGCTAGTTGTAGTACACTTTTTGTGGCAACTTGAGATCATTTGTGAGTCACTGTTAACTGTACAGCATGGACTGATGACAAAACGGGGACCACAATTGGTAGCATAAAAGTGTATGTCTAGCACAAGTGCAAACAACAAACCGTAATGATGTACATATGCATGTAATTGACTGCTGATGACAGATCATGGCCTGTTGTATGTATGGTCTATTCCAAATATGTACAAGTCTGCTTTTGTTGCTCCTAATTTGCATTACAGTGGTACCTCTTTTGAGAGACCGCCCCTACAGTGGGTCAAAATGTGGTCTCTCAAAGCAGGTGGTCTTTCATTAGAGGTAGAACAACATGGAAAAGATAGCGCAGTGTTCTGAGAGAGCGGTCTTAAAAAGATATGCGGTCTCTCATTAGAGGGGTCTCTCAAGAGAGGTACCACTGTATATCAATTTCACTGAAAGAGCCACACACTGTTCAGAGATTCTAGCTTTAGTGGCATTTGAGAGCTCATAAATTAGCTGTAGACAAAGTTGATGATGGACAAACATAGGATGTTAAGTCACAGTGGCACATCTACACATAATAGTTTTGAAGAATACTAGCAGATATTCAACGTTTAAATTTTTTAAGTCCCCCTAATAGGTATAAATCCAAGTTCTGCAACTTTTGTGTGTGGTTCACTGGATCTGCCCACAGCACAAGCCTATGAATTGAAATTGGAATGGCACCTCTGCATGTAACTATTTGCAGGTATTCAATATTTTAACTTTTCTAGTCTCCCTAATTAGCATGAATTAAATTCTGCAACTTTTGTTTATGGTTCAATGGTTGCGCTTACAGCATATAAACCTGTGAATTGAAGTTGGAATGACACCTGTACCTATAATTGTTTTGAAGATATTCAAGGTTGAAATTTTAAAATGGCCCCAATTTGCATAATTTTCAAGCCTATCACCCCTCTTTATGAAAAAAAAAACAGACTTATGTATAGAAGTATAATAACACTAAGTTTGGAGTCTATGAGTATAATAGTCTTCAAACAAAATGTCACACGAATATGCTGAGAGAGAGAGAGAGAGAGAGAGAGAGAGAGAGAGAGAGAGAGAGAGAGAGAGAGAGAGAGAGAGAGAGAGAGAGAGAGAGAGAGAGAGAGAGAGAGAGAGTCAGCACATACTGCAGCAGAATAGCCAGATATTGTCAGCAAATGCTGCAGCAGAATAGCCAATTATTGTCAGCAGATACTAAAAGCAGAATATCCAAGTATTGTCAGCAGATACTGTAGCAGAATAATCTGATTTTCTCCACAAATACAAAAGCAGGAAAAACAAGTATTGTCAGCAAATGCAAAAGCAGAATAGCCAGATATTGTCAGCAGATACTGTAGCAGAATAGCCAGATACTATCAGCAGACAGTAGAGCAAAATATCCAGATATTGTCAGCAGATACTGTAGAAGAATAACCAGATATCATCAGCAGATAATGTAGCAGAATAGCCAGATTTGGCAGCGTATGCTATAAGAGAATTGTCTGGTATTGTCTGCACATAATAAATAAAAAAATAGCTTGATATTGTCAGTGCATGCTGTAAAAAATAGCATGATATATCAGTACATGCTATAAAAATAGCTGACACTGTCAGCCCATGCTATAAAAATAACTTGATATTGTCAGCATGCAATAAAAATAGCTGATATTGTCAGCACACAAAGTAAAAGAATGGCAAAACATTTCCAGAGCACAAGGCAAAAATATATATGTATATTTGTATGTAGAATATTGTCAGCTCATGCTATACAAGAATAGCCAGATATTTTCAGCAAATGCTTTAAAAGAAAAGCCAGATATTGTCAGCAAAGAAATGTATTATAAAAGAACAGCTTGATATTGTCAACATACATTACTCAAAAATAACCAGCTGTTAACAGCCAGCACATACTTTTGCAGTCCAGTAAATTCAATACTGTGACATTAATTAGCACAATACACTCATAGGAGAGTGGTCCAACTCTACATCAAGCATGAAGGATAGACGACACTCATCACAGACTTCACATTGACATCTCTTACCAGGATCGCTCCAAATCAAAGTACAATCACATTGCTTGAGCCACTTGCACAATTTCCATGGCCCTGTCACTTCCAGGTTTCACTTTCATTTTGTCACTTTAATCACAAGGATGACTTCACTTCAAGCGCTTGGTGTTTTATGTTTCTGGGATCTACAGTACAGGAGAGAAGACTAGTTTTAATGTAGAGACTCCAGCTGCGAGCTTTTCTGAGCCCTTGATGAGCTGTAACATTGGCTGAAATTACCTAGAATTAGTTGTGATTGATTACAATATCACAGAAATGATAAATTCCAGATCATTTTATGTTGTAGTTGAGTGAAGCGTCTGTGCAAGAGAAATGTAGCAGGAGAATTTAATGCTGAAGAATGGCTGCTGTGACTAAAATAAATTAGTTCATGTCAAAAAGCATATACATGTACATTGATTCATAATGTGGGTAAACATGGGGGGTAATAAACTGTGCATACAGAGAATAAATACACGCAGGGCAAAAAGCAATTATAGGTTGGAAAGCATAGTGTAATACAAGAGAGAAACTTAAGCAGAGGACAAATATAAAAATGTGCAACATTCGTGCAAAAGATGTCTTGATATCAAATGCTTCCGTAAGTATGTAAGGTATTTACACATAATTCCAACAAATACAAATGTAAGGGGTCATATAACTTGCATGGGGTCAATCACAAGAACTTGTGCACAGAGGTCAAACACATACTCACAGACATGAGACACATGTAAATAGAACATGTTTTTAAAGGTGCATATAATACACATGTTTACAACACACATTCTGAAAAGTGAAGCACCTATATGACTTCGTAAGGCAGAGGAACAGTAACTTAAAGATGGACATAGATGTTTAAATTTATATTATTCAACTTTCATCAAATGCATTCTCTGACATTAGTTTTTTTGTAACTTCTGTTTTGATTTTCAAAATCCTCTAGAGGTATTAATTTTTATGTCAGTAAATGTAGGGCATAGCTATGAATTATCATCCACTGTCATCGTCCAGTTGACCGCCTTGTAACAATGCACATTTTTTACTTCTTTCATCCATTACTTTGGAAAGACAGGGACACACATCCAGAGCATCTGGTTCTTAATTTTTGGATGTGCGTGACAATGACCTAATCCCAGAGAAATGTGACCATTTTAGTGATCTTTTCGCTGAGGAACTTGGCTTAAGATTGTCCTGTGTAAGGACACTAGGGTGGAATTGTACATGTATTTGGACGACTTTTAATAATCCCCAAGGTCACAGGGTACCTTTAGTGAACTTCATATCAAGATGTTAGCCTAAGAAATATAGGAGTTAACACTTCAGTTCTTTACATAAGGATCCCCTTATAGAGGCACAGTTGAGACTGTAAATGAGTGACCTGACCTAATGTCTGAGGTCATGGAGCCACATTAAATTTAGGGTATAGAGGAATAAATGTAGTTCTATTTAAGCCAGAACTTGATATTTTAAATGGTCATAGTCCTGTATTAGGGCGTGGGTTACACTGAAAATGAGTGAGCTTGCTGTAATAGCTTATAGGGCTATATGCACTCTAATCCTTGCATGCAAAGTCAGCTGAGCATGGAACAACCACAGTCTTCTTGTCAGTTGATGTTTGTACATTGATGAATTGAAGATACAAGCCCTGATCATGGCTGCAAGGTATGACTAAGCAGAATGTACATTACCAGATGGTTTTAAGATGTCAGCATTTTACATCTCAAGGGCTGACAGATCTCATGTTGCTAGATTTTTTACAACTAATATCATATGCAAGTACATGTACATACAACCAGAGGGCAGAGGTCTAGGATCCATTATCCAGGGATTATTACCTACTGAGTTCACCTGAACCCATTTATCCCCAGGAACCCAGCAGTCAGGACAGGGCAAAGGGAGCATACAATGCAAGCAGCACATGGCACATATGACAGGGTCAGGGCATAACAGTGACAGCTGCAAGCAAATTGTACGGGCAGGGACCAGGCATTGTCTTTTCAGGGAGCAGTCATTGTACTCGATTTTTAGGCAAGGCAAGAAATTCTAGCTGCAGGAACTATGCAGTGCCTTTTCTATCAGGAAATCTGTAATGATTGCAGTAATACAGGATATATACACCTGCAAAAGACCATGCCTTTCCTTTCCTGCCAAGAAGCACTTCCAGGGAGCAGGAAAGGTTTAGGTAACTGCAACGTCAATGCACTGCCTTCCAATTTGGGGAGCCTAATTGAAAGTTGTTAACCCTTTCTCATTCAAATCACCCAACAGTGCCCAGATGTAAATTGCCTGCCGCAATTTTTTTTTACTTAAATGTCTTGTCAATAGAAAACCAGTTTGGTGCTAAGTGTAAATAACACCTATTACAATAACATGCCCCAGGTCAACAGCTTTCCATGGTGTAAGTTGACCATTGTGCCTCAACTCGCACCAGGGAAAGCTGTTGGCTAAGTCCTATTGTAACCACAAAGGGCTCAAACATAATAGGACAACTCACCAGCAGGAAGCATGCATTTACCTCCACGTCTGGGAGTTTTAAATTCATTCTAGTGAAAGAAAGCGAAGAAGACGTGCCTGCAGATCAGGCATTGTCTTCCCTATTGGAATTGAACGCACGGCGTGATATAGAGCTCACTTATAAATTACACCTTTTTTGAGTGCGGATGTCATAAACAATTTTGTGTGCTTCACAGTTTGGTGTTGACTTAAGACTGTGGTTTATTTTGCCTAATGCAGACAGTTAGCAGTAAAAACTTCATTGCAGGTGACAGCAGTCGTTGATAAGGTTTTGCTTTCATTGTAGTTGATGACAAATTTGATCAATAATTGCTACATAATTGACAATGTGCATATTGAGGTATGCTCCATATTGCCATTTACAGCTACAAACAAGGGCATTTTTTATGTAAGGTACAAAAAAAATGACCATAAATGTAACCTTTTCCCGTGCAAAGTACCCTTATAAAGGCACACTGTAAGCGGATGTCAGATGTCTTCAGTGTTTTTGCCACAAATGTATGTTCATCAATAGAAACTATTTTTCATGCTAGCACAGGTAAATGAAAGCCATGAGGATAACATGGTCTGGGTCAATATAGAACATTATAGTATAGGGAGTGGGAATGGTAGGCCTGTCCGATGTACATGTAGGAACAATGTCATGTGACCAGGAACAATGTCGTGACCAGTCTTTATCCTGCTACACAGGCCTTATGCACAGTTAACCTGGTTGCACTGCAATCCAACATGGGAAAGCTGACTTCATTGACATTTAGAGACATTTTTGGAGTTTTAATGTGACATTACCAGATGAAATCTATATCATAACTTTATTATAAGAGGGCCAAGCGTGACAGACAGGCTTGTGTCAGGGCAACTGACTGTCACTTTTGCCAAGCAGTAGGGTCAGAGAATTTCCTATATTGCTTCTCTTCTTTAGCTCTGCTGACCAAAGTGCCCAGAGCTCATATGACTGCTCATGTCTATCCATGCAGCTGTCTGTGAACTTTTGCTCGTTAGCGCGATACCATCCACAATTTTCAAGTTAGCCCAATATAACTTCCAGGACTTATAGGGGGCAAGAAAATCTAGGCCCCTTTCGATATTGGTAGTGCCACCTGCAATACTATGTAATATAGGGGTCAAAATGTGAAAATCATGTGAACACTCTGGCATCTTTAATTTTTGGCAGATCTTCACCAAATTTGGTGGGATTGTGGAGGAGGTCAAAGTCGAAATGCTAATGATACTAGTGGTGCCACCTAAAATTTGACAGAAATTATGAGCCAAAATGTGTTTTAAGATGTAAAATTCCATGTTTGGAAAAGTAACTGGATTAGACTTGCCAAATGTATAGGATGTATAGACCATGGCCAAAGGTAGAATGTTACTTAATATCAGTGATCTTGACTTATATTTGTGAGGTCACCACACTTGTAAAGTTTAAAAGGTGATTTTATAATGGCAGGCTGTAACTTGGACATCAATGGCAAAGAGAATTGAGCCTCCAGATCAAAATTGCACTTGATTACATAATACATGATTATACTTGATGACCTACTTTTTGGATCACTGTGACCCAGTAATTAGGGAGTTTTGCACTTGTCCAAGTTTATTGTTTTTCATCAATAGCTCAAAAAGTTATTACTTGCTTTGAACAAACAGACCATATATGGAAAGCTGGATGTGAGGCGCATATTTGGAACATAACAATTTTTTAATCCAATTGAAGGTCAAGGTCAAATGGCCAGTTTAAATATAGGGGTCATCACCTTGTGAATTCTCTGGACCCCACAATTTTTGAGATAGGTCCATATAACATTTAAGTTATAAAGTGTATAAAAATCTTTTTCGATATCAATGTTGGTGGTGCCACCTATAGTATTATGTAAGATAGGGGTCAAAATGTGAAAATCTTGTGACTGCAATATCGTACATAGTTTTCAAGATGGCCCAATATAACCTTCAGGACTAGTTGGATGTATGGAAATCTAGATCCATTTTGACATTGGTGGTGCCATCTACAATATTATGCAATAGAGGGGTCAAAATATGAAAATCTTGTGGTTTTTTTGTGCAGGGTGGATGGTTTGTTGCTCAAAACAGATCAAGGAAAACTACTGACTAAGTGCCAGGAAGGAAGGGTTAACAGATTATCATACGTCATAATTGTTTTTACAAAAGATTCATCCAATGTAATAGATCCAGGTGTATTATTGCTTTGACTTAAGATAGAAATGTTTGTGGATTTAACTGCAGATTTAAAAATAATGGGTTTAGCTACACAGTTATGGTGTTGACTGCAGACTCCTTGTGTTTTGAAGAGAGTTACAGCATTGACAGAATCCTGAAGGTCTTTTGCAAGATAATGACGCTGTTGGCAGTAGATGTAGGCCTAATGGGTTTTGATGCACAGTTACACTGTTGACTGCAGTCGTGATAGCTTTCACTTCACAATTACAGTGTTGACTTTTAGGCGCAATTGGTTTTGGCATGTGATCATACTGCTGACTGCCGATGTAATGGATTTAATTACATGTTGCGTGACCCCCGGCATCATGAGATCTTTACTGCATAGTTGCATTTGACTGGTGCCGTTATACAGTATTGCAGCATATTTGCATGATTAATAGTGTAGGCAGGCTAAATGATGAATTGCACAATGTTTCACTTTCACAATCAATGAGCAATGGACATGAACACTCATAATGGCTGTCAGCAGACATGGCCCAGCAAATTTGCTCTAGCTTCCTGCCTCTTTAGGATAATATTGATGACGGAGCTTAGTCAGGTTTACCACAATTTACGATCGCAATATAGTTCTGGCATCCCTTTGCACTCAATGTCTTTTGGCTGTTTTGAGGGGAGTACTCTTAAAATAATCCTTCTGTCTCCAGCACCATTAAAGTGCCCTTTGGGAGATACATGGGGGAGGGGGGCAGGGGGGGACACTGCTGGAATGATTGTATTTCCAGTGAGCTAAAAATAGCAAGTGTCAGATATAATAATGTTTAGTTGCTCATAAAACAAGAGTTGTCATAAGCTATGAATTGACACATTGTTTATGTTAGGGCAGTGGAGAGGCTCATAGCGCGAGTTTGTCAATACATTTAACGGGCAGGTGTGTCATACAATGTGTCTGTACTGTGTCCTTACCGGGGTTCACATTCTACTCTGCTACTAGCAGCTGCCAAAGTACACAAAATTTTACCTTTTCATGTGTGCGACATTCTGCTATTTTACTATGTGTGGGGTACATCATATAATATTGTGTGGAACAGAGTATGTCTGGAAGAACAAGCCATTTGTGAGTGGTGCCACCTAGTGGGTTTAGTGCCTCTGGTTCATATGATGGGTTCAAAGACATGAATAGACACATGGTGGGTGGTGCCATCTGGTGGTCCAAATGCACTTAAGTTTATCCTGTTGCCTTAAGAGTTTCTCGCAGCTACTTGATGAGCAGATGTGATGTAAATTCATCAGATGACAAAATTCGTCAAATTAATTGTATTTTAATGTCACATTTTTCCCATGGCGGGCAAGTTATTTTTACAACTATTTGTAGGGTCTCTCTGCTATGCAAGAAGGAAATCAGAAATAAGCTGGGATCTTAATTGGTAATTAAAAGTAGAAGTATTCATTGATGAGCAGATTTCATCATATTGTCCAAAGACAATAGGTGCTAATGGTATATATTGTTTATATCTTTCAGGATGCACGCAAGGAAAATCTACAGCGTTTTAGCAGTTCATGTCCTTCTTTAGCTGAACCAGAACTGAAACCAGTGTCGGGCCTTACTATAGACAATGCAGGTATGTTGATTATTGTACTATGGTGCAAACCAGTATAATATTCTGGTATAAGCCGGTGTCTGACCTTGCCATAGGCAATACTAGTTATGCTGATTACAATACTCCTGAATAGACCAGTGTCTAACCTCTAACGATAGACAGTACATGCACTGACATACAAGTATATTAATTATAATGTTCTGGTGTAAACCAGGTTTTAGCCCTACAATACACAATACTGGTATGTTCACTGCAATGCTTCCAAATAAACCAGTATCTAACCGTACTAATGACAACACATGTTGCATTACATGTATAATGTTCTGGTGTAAACCAGTGTCTGATCTTGCAATAGATAACACTGGTATGTTCATTACAATATATATATGTGCTCCTGAATGAACCAGTGTCTGACTTTACACAATAGACAATACATGAATGTTGATATTTTATTGAAAAAAACTCCAATATTATGGAGTTAACGGCATATTGCTAAACTTGCTACAAAGTTATTTAACAAATCGACAACAATTTGTCAACTTTGAGGGTACAAATTCTGAGCCTTTACAAATAACTACAGGGGTGCCTCAAGGTTCTATCTTAGGCCCTCTTCTGTTCATCATCTATATGAATGATATCAATAATGCCAGTGATTTGTTCAATTTTCCATTATATACAGATGACACCACTCTGTCAACCTCTTTACATCTCGATTCTGCATGTCAAAATTTGAATGAATTAATAAACAATGGACTTGAACAGATCAACAGGTGCCTCAAGGTTAACGAATTTTCACTGAATGTGAGCAAATCAAAATTTATGCTCTTTTATCCAGCAGGCAAAAAATTTGATCCACCTGAAATAAAAATAAATGATGTCACTGTACAGCATGTCAACACCTCCAACTTCTTAGGACTTACCTTAGATAATAAATTGTCGATTTCCAGAGTCATAGGCATAATAAACAAATTGAAGTACTACTTACCTCTGAAAGTAAAAATTACTATATATAATTCCTTGATTCTTTCCCACATTAACTATGGTATACTATTATGGGGCTTTAAATGTTCACAAATAGAAAAATTGCAGAAGATAGCTGTGCACTGTTTGACCTGCAGCAAATACAATGCACATACTGAACCGATATTTAAAAATTTAAAGTTACTGAAAGCTACAGACATTTTTACACTTTCTGAACTCAAGTTTTATCATAAGTTTGTCCACAATAGTCTGCCTAAACAACTCCTATCATTGCCTTTTGTTCCGTGCACTGTAACATACAACCATAACACAAGGCATTGTAAAAGGCTTTTTATTAATCGAGTAAATACGACATTTGCACAGTGTAGCCTGAGATACCACATTCCCACAGTTATAAACAATACAAATGTAAATATTGTAAAAAATAAAAATAGAAACACATTGTCTCCTGGGTTTCATTAGGTACATAAAAAGCATATTCTTAAATGACTATTAAAGTTTCTGCACTGCAGCAACCTGCTTCACTTGTCAAAATGTACCACAGTTTAACATGTCAGTCTAACTTAGCACAGTGTACATACATGAATGCCAGTGTTTTTGTTTTCATTGAATTCATTTTTGATGATTGACAACTTTGTGTCATCTTGTCAACAAAACTGCAGATGGTATAGTACAGTAATACCGTGTGTTTATTTTACTTTATTAATATCATCTGTTCCAATCATGTAGGGGCTCTTATGATAGTGACATCTCAGATGTTATAATATGAGCCCCTTTGGCCTATTTGTTTCTGTTTTATTCAGTTGTGTATATTTGTACATATGTATTGCATATGTATTGATTGGTCAAGAATAAAGAGATAATTTGAAATATGAAATTTGATTATAATGCTCTGGTGTAAACCAATGTTTGACCTCACAGTAGACAATGCTGGTATATTCATTACCATACTGGTGACAAAACCAGTGTCTGACCTTACAATAGAGAATGTTGCTAAGTTGAATACAGTGCTCCAGTGTCAAATCCACAAAACATGTATGTTGTTTACAGTGGTCCAGTGTCGAATATATAAAACATGTATGTCGATAACAGTCTCCAGTGTCAAATAGATAAAACATGTATGTTGGTTACAGTGCTGCAGTGTTGAGTAGATGAATGATGTATGTTGATTATAATGCTCTTGTGCAAACCAGTTTTGTAACTTTCGAATAAACAAAACAGGTACATGTATGTTGATTAATTGCTCAGGACTTCAACCAGTGCCCAGCCTTAGGCTTTTCAATAGACAGTGAGGGAGCATTAATCAATGTCTGGGCCTGCAAAGAGACAAGTCAGTCGTGGTCCAGTAATTGATGCTCCCAGAGCTGAAACCTGTGTTTGATTTCAAAATAAATAATGCAGGTACGAAGGTATGAGAGCTGAAAACAAGGTGAAATCATCAAATAAACAGTACAGGTATGTTAATGTATACTCTTGTGACTGGAGCCAATGGCTGGCATTTGAAAAGACAATTGGGGGTATGTTTAATATTGATTCCAGTCTGTACATCAGTGTCTGGTCTTAACTCTTTCCCTGCCAATCTGAAAAAGCGATGGGCTCTGAATCGACATAAGCACACTAGATTCATATTCGTCGTGAACAGCATGACCTTACATTCAAGTACCAGCATGCCTAAAGTCGTCACAAGAAGGCAGAGACTGTAAGGATAGTCCGGGTCAACAGCTGTCCTTGGCACACTTTAAATGCAACGCCTAAAGTGTGCCAAGGACAGCTGTTGACTCAGTCCAAACTTGGCACTCAAGAGATTTAGTACAAATTTCAGGTATGTTTTATTAAGGTGTCCTGTAGCTAGTACGTAATAAGTTGCACCACAGTCTGATTTTCAAAGGCTGGTATGTACTTGAGTCAGGAGGAAGACTAATATCTTGCTTCCAATAAGGAACACTGTGGATGTTTATGAGTAAATTAATGTACCTGTATCGCAGCTTACGTCTACTTTGTCTGTCACTAATACAGACAGTCCATACAGCCAGGCTGTGAAGGCTACAGCCATTAACTCATTCCATACTATGGTCACAGGCCTTGGTCAGTGGTTCTGGTACTGCCTGGCAAGTCATGCTGCAGCTGCCACAAGGGCAGCTGCAGCATGACTTGCCAGGCACTGCCAGAACTACTGACTTAAGACAATAGGCATGTTGGTACTTGAACGAAAGCTGTTTTCATGAAGAATTTGAATATGCAATTATCGTCATAAAATCTAGGTAAATATACGTTTATATCAGGGACTGGTATGGAATGAGTAAACTTCATTCCTGGTGTTGAATCACCTTTAACTCTGCTGACCATAGGTCACAGAGCTTATGTGATCAGTCCTTTATCCGTCTGTCACTCTATGAGTCCGTAATTATGTCTATCCATCTGCAAACTTTTGCTTGTTAACACAATACTGTCGACAGTTTTCATGTTAGCCCCATATAACTTTCAGGACTAATCAAGTGTATGAAATTCTAGGTCCAGTTCAATATTGGAGGGGTTATCTTTAGTATTATATAATATTTGGGCATAATAGGAAAGTTTTGAAAATCATGTTTTGTGAAAAGTTTTTCATAAATCATCTCAAAACTTGCTGGGAATGGCAGTCAGGCAAAAAACACTGTGAAATTTGATGGTGCTACAGTACCTATAGTATTACAGAAGGTATGGACCAAAAGGTGTTGAAAACACATTTAATTAATTGTGTTGAGAAAGAATAAGGCTAATAATACCAAATGAACCTCAAGATCATGGAGGAAATGCATATAAGGTAATTATTTTATTGTGAAGCCCATGACATTAAATTGAGATGGAATTGTATTCTTACAGGAAATATGCATTAGGCCAATGGTCAAATTTTGTATGTATTTTGTGACCTTGACCTATTTTTCAAGGTTATTAAGCACTTAAGAAAAGGACACTAAATTCAGTATGTTGATAAGGAACATGGGGCATGATACCAGATGTGTGTGCATGTGGAAGTTTGATACTGCATCATGTGGATGACCTTGACTATTTTCTCAGGGTCATGGAGGGAATGCATTTCAGGAAACAAATTTTTTGGTGATGGTCATCAGATTATATGTCAGCAGACCTTTAGGCCTTTGGGCCTCTTCTTGCATTGCCTGGCAAGTCATGCTGCAGCTACCACTAGAGCAACTACAGCATAACTTCCCTGACAATGGAGAAACCACTGACTTCAGAGGAGGCATTCTGGAAGTTGAATAAAAGTTCTCTATGAGGAATGTGGTCATGCAAAACACTTATCAATACCATGTCAAATCCAGGAAAATCTGTCACTAGTCTTATGTGTTCAGAAGGAGTTTAGGAGCCAGCTGAAAAAAAGAGTTAAAAGAGGCTGCATTAAATAGTTGTTTGCACTGTAAATTTATAGAAAGGAGATTCAGTGTGAAATAAATCAGATTACCTGTTCCCTGGTTGAGCACAGCATTCATTTTAGACATGCATTTAATTGACTAATCACTGTGTGGGGAGCCTGACACAGAATGAGCACAGTGATCAGACAGCCCTGTGGTGAGTGGTATTGTAGTAATTGAGATATATATGTTGACTAAATTAATTACAATGCCAGTCTGATTGACACACCTTCATCAACAATTTCTTCTTGCAGTTTTAGTCAAAAAAAAAAAAGGAAGAATAAATTACAAACAACAAAATTTGAGTAATTTCCCGCAGTAGGCCGCCAGCAACAACAAAGACTCGTTAAAACATTGCTGTTCTGTGCTTCCGTTGCCGCGATAGTACATACATATGCCTCAGCCCACATACACAGAGACTGGTGAGCATCATGGACCGCTCATGTACAAACTTGCTTGCATATCCTATTATGTTTAGCGTAAGTTTATCTTGGTGGAAAAAAAATCCCTGTTATATTTGATGGAATGTCTTTGTGTAAATGCATTTTTTTTTTTGAGTTTAGCAGAGCTGAGCTGATATGACAATCTATCATTCATCATCCATGTCTCATCTGTCTGTCATCCATCGTCCATGCTCATTAATATTTGTATCTTCTTTTCCAAAGTTGTTGGTCAGATCCAATTCAAACTGGCCAGAGATACACCTAAGGTTAGTCTCTGTCGAGGTTGTTCAAAGGGACTGGCTGTTATCCCAAGCTCATTCAAAGAGACTGGTTATATGCCCGACAACTGGGCGAATATACATGGGTGTCAAAGCCTATTGGCACAACAGCTGGCTGGATAGACGCTGTGACGAAATCCTATTCTCACAACCTATGGGCAAAGTGGGCAACATTAAGTCCTACTGGTGCAATAGCTGGGCGAATAAGCAAGGCTGAGCCTTATTGACACACCACCTGGGCAAAGTAAACATAATTAAACCCTGTTTGCACAGCAGCGGGGTGAATATGGATAGCACTGAACCCCGTTGCCACAACAGCTCTGCAGATACTGTGAATTCATTTAATTTTGCTGTGTTCTTATTTTCGCTTATTTCGCTGATGCTTCAAAACTGGGAAAATGAGAACCCAGTGAAATATATTTTTGACATGGCATTGACAGGAATTATAACAATAATAGTGAATTTAAAGTTTCAGTGAAAGGTCCAAAATGCAAAAGCCATAAAAATTAATGCCCGTAAAAATAAATGTATTCACAGTAGACACTGTGACGAAAATCCTTTTGACCCAACAGCTCAGCAAATCTAGCACATTCAAAATCTTTTTGACACAATAGCTGGGCAAATAAAGCTTAGTTAAACCTTATTAGCACAACAGCTGGGCAAATAAAGCACAGTTAAACCTTATTAGCATAATAGCTGGGCAAATAAAGCACAGTTAAACCTTATTAGCATAATAGCTGGGCAAATAAAGCACTGTTAAACCTTATTAACATAACAGCTGCGCAAATTAATCCAGCAGAATCCCATTGGCACAACAGCAGGGCATGTGTAGCACTATAGAACCTTATTTGGGCAAATAAGCACAAGTAAATCCTGTCTGTACAAAAGCTGGGCAATAGACAAAACCTCGTTCAAATGGTCATGCTCCGGTGATTTTACTATTTTTACCTCAGCAGACTTGTCAGTCAGCTGAGGGTATGTGATGGGTCTTTGTCCCTCATCTGTCTGTCTTTACTTCCCAAAGAATTTTTTATGTGTTTTCACTTTCTTGACTTTTTCTCCGAAGCTATAAGTTGAATTTACTTCAGACTTATTCGGAATGTACGTTTAGTTCATACTGGTTTTTTTTGTTGTTGTTTTCTTTTTGTTTATGTTGGAGTGGACTTTTACAAATCTGTGTTGAACCTGTTGGTTCATATTTACTTGTTTTTGTTTCAGAAGACTTGCACAAGTTTATGTAAAGCCTCTCAGTTCATATTTCCTTGCTTATGTTTCAACAGACTTGCACAAGTCCATGTTGAACCTGGCTCCAGATGCAGACAAGGGCTATCATGGCAGCACGATGCCCTTGGACCATGACAGCATGATGGCACAGACACAGGGTTTAGAGACAGACGTGCGGATTTGTATAAATGATGTCACCGTGGATAGTAGTGAGGACTATGACCAAGAAGGTAGTGGTGATACCACCATAGAGTCATTGAAAAAGCAGCGTCGTCGCTCGAGCTGGTGCCCAGAGGAAGGAAGACAGAAAGAGGAGAAAAAGGAGAAGCAGAAGATGCTTGGAATCACAGGCAGGAGGTAATTTTTTTTCTACTTGGAATCACAGGCAGGAGGTATACTGTTTTCATCACTTGGCATCACAGGCAGGAGACACACTGTTTTCTCCCATGTTTTTCTTTCCATTGCTGAGGTGCAGGTAAATTTGTTTTGCGCAGGAAGCCAAGAGGAAAGCTTTGTTTAACAAGCGTTCAGAACCAGGCAAGGAGGATTGGCCCAATCTGGCACCGGAATCGTGTAACTAGCTAGGTAGGTCGCATAGTGGCCCAGCTGTTTCTTCCTGCAACTGTATAAGGTGACACCAATATACAGCATATTGATCATTAGTGAGGGGGCGGGGTAGCGTTGTCTGTACACCTACACCCTGTTTTATCGCCCGTGGCAATGGTATGCACGGGACTTGGCAGCAATGCATGGCTCGAAGACATCACACCAATCAATGTAATGGCAGTCAAGGCTTTTACCGTGTCTAGTTGCAGCATTGGGGAGTTTCGAAAAAAAATGAAATGTGTTTAATGCAACAAGTGTGTCATGCTCCCATACAACAAATACCTCTATCACCTGCATAGGGTGTTGATTGCTGGTTTCCATAGTAACCTGGTAGAAAATAACTCCAAATAGGATTGGGTATGTAGTTTTGTCTATGAATGGACACATACATATGTTGACAGTAGATTGTGCCCTGTTTGTCATCAGACTTCTATTTCCTGTACTTAAAAAACAGAGACTGCGTAGGCAGCACCATTGATTTTCCTCCAACAAATGAAAATTTCTTTTCCATAGATGAGCAGATTACATTTTCCAAGTGTATTTACCAATTTAATAGGACTGTAGGAATTATAAAAAGTTTGCGTGTCTTAAAACTAGTTTTGGCAAGTACTCAGTATGGGACAAGTTGCAGGGAGGCTTTGATACATGTGGGCCTGGCAATATAGCCCCATGTGTCTAAATATGATATTAAGTTAACTGAGGAAACTTAATAGGAGTGTAACCCTTGAGCTTCTACTCGAGACAACCAGCTGTTTTCAGATTAATATAATTTTTTTGGAGCCCTGATACTCATCATCTGAATCAGACCCAGCAGCAAGAAAAAGGGACTGGAATCGTTAGGTGCAAATTGCAGACCTGGGCTGCAAATATGACAGATGATCAAAGGATAATAGGATCAACAACTCATACTTGGATGTGTCAGAACATCATCAGCATATGAGACTTGCTAGGTGTATTAGCAGTTAAGTAATCTCTATCCCTGAAGAATCCCGTCTAATAAATGGAACAAAATCAGTTGTACTTCTGCTTTGTTATTCCAAAACAGTGATAATTTCAGAGTTTTGGTTGTCACATGCATAAAATCCTGTGTCCCGTGGAACAAAATGGAACTGTGGCAGAGGAGACCCTTTAGCAGGGATAAGTGCTGCCCTCTGGTGACAATATCTGTCAACACCGAGGCCCATAGACATCTCCAACAGATGTGAGAGGTTCAGTTGGCCTTTTTCTCCAGAACCTTCTCTCAGATTAAGTTGAAACTTGGTGGATATGTTCTTTCTTTGGCCAAATCTTATAAAATCTTCTCCAAAACCGCTCACCCAATTGCTTTGACATTATATAAGAACACTCCTAAGGACTCTTAGTTCTTAATTTGTTTACCAGGTGGTGCCACAATTTTTGAAACTTTGTGGATTTGTTCTTTGTGAAAGGGTTCAGCAAAGATGTTCACTAGGTAGCACTGCTATGGATTCCTTATTTTTAAAGATTTTTTTTTTCAATTCGGTTATTTATCGGTAAATGCACCTTTCAATTGCTTACTGTGCAAGTCAGTGGGCATTCTAATGCTAATTCATATTTTGGACTTCTCTGAAGAAACTGTCTATCAGATTCAGTTCAAACTTGGTGGCAATATATACCTTGGGTGGGTTTCTACCAAGTTTGTTCAAATGGTCGCACTCCAGTGATTTTTGGAATTTTTCTACATAGATTTTTCATATTGCACATGATTTTAGTCCTGCATAAGGTCTCAGACGAGTTTGAACATGGATGACCTTGACCCAAATCCCAAGGTCACAGAGCCATTTTAGCGAATTTGGTCTTCACAAGATAACTTGAAAAGTTTTTGACATAGACCTTTCTTATTGCACATGGTTTTAATCCTATATAAGGTCTCGGACAAGTTCGAAGATGGATCACCTTGACCCAAATCCCAAGGTCACAGATCCATGATTTCTGTCAGTTCTGACAGCTGTTGCAAGATGGGGGGGGGCATATTTTCAGCAATCTCTGATTGTGTTTTATTTTATTTTATTTTATTTTATTTTTTGTTCAAAACGCTTAGCATATTTGTAAATGTATGAGATGAAAGTGAAATTTGGAGAAATTATTTCGTGTAGTGCCAAGATAAAAGCAAATATAGATACACATTCAGTCTATGAGTTTTTTTGTATTTTATGTGAGACATCATCACATAATTATCCCCCCCCCAAAAAAAAAAATTATTATAATAATAATAATGATAAAAATTAGACAGGTATACTGTTTTCAGCTTGTCCAGCTGTCCATCCGTAGCAGAATCCTTGTGAGTGAAGTATCTTGTGATTTGCAGGCCACATCAAACTAAAATTTACTGCAATTGTACTGTAACACTATTTCTTGACCTGATCATGTTTTGATGACCATGATATTTTCAAGGTCACAGGACCCATATGTTTGTGCAAAGTAGGAGGGAGGGGGATCTCATCTGTCGGCAGTAATAGTAACGGTTCTGGTTGTATAGCTCTGGTATCCAAGATAGCTACAGCCAGCATGTTGTAGGTACAGTCACAGGTGATCTGCATTCATGTACAGTCAATGGTGATCTACACCCGTGTACAGTCAGAGGTGATCTACACTCACATATAGTCCAACTTACAGTTTTTACCCTTGGCACATAAAGTGCTGGAAGGTATTGTCGTCCCCTACGCCCTCCATCCGTCCTTGTCGACATTACTGCAATATCTCAAAAAAATTTCACTGTAGCTGTACCAAATTTTAATCACAGAATTTGAAGGACCTTATGATGGACCAGGTTCCTATTGAAAACCAGCTTCCTCTGATTATTTTAAAACTTTAAATGTTTGGTGTCAACCCTGACGATGTTACTGCAATATCTCAAAAAATATTGACCGCAGTTTTACCAATTTTTTATCAGAGACGTATCTTATAATGAACCAGGTTCCTATTTAAAATCAGCTTCCTCTGATTATTTCTAAAGCTTTATGCAATTTTTAATGTATTTATTTGAAGGCCATCTGAGTGGCATCAACCCTGACGACATTAATGCAATATCTCAAAAAAATATTGACCACAGCTTTCCCAAATTTTTGTCAGAGATGCATCTTATAATGGACCAGGTTCCTATACAAAACTAGCTTCCTCTATAAACTGTTTATGAAACTTTAAAGTATTTATCTTTTAGGCAATCTGAGTGGTGCACAAGGGGACGACGTTACCATAATATCTCAGAAGGATCCAACACAGCTTCCCAAATTTTTTTCAGAGATGCACATCATAGTGGACCACATTCCTATTGAAATCCAATTTCTTCTTATTTTTAAACTTTTGAAGTTTTTATTTGATGGCCGACTGAGTGACACATAGTACAGTGGTTTCTGTCACCAGAACTTGTCCCAAGAACACATCCAAAAGTGCTCCTTCATTTCATAGACAACAATATGGAAATTGTATGTAAAGTATTCTACTGCGAAGTCTCAAAAAAACAAAAAATGCATAATTGAGGAAAAAAAGATTGTGGGCGCCGAGGGTAATCTGTTCTCTGAACGCTATTTTTAAGCTCTTGTAACATTTAACCCTTTCTCCCACTAGAAGCTGCTGACTCCGTTTGAATTTAAAAATTTAATTTTGAATGGATCATATGTCAACTGACATTTTGTTTTAGGACTTAATCACTTATGCTTTACATTTGTTAATTAATTTTTGGAACGAGATTGATGATTTTTCCTGTCTGGTTGAAAATTAAACAAGCAAATTCAGAAAAATCAGAGTTCATTTGGATGATGATCAACTTCTGGTCAGTATATGTGTGATGCTTCCTTCTTGTAATACGGATGATCCGGCACTTAGGATACACTTAACAGGATTTAACTGCTTTATGACAGGAAGACTGCAGATTGAATCAAAGCAAACACATGTCAATGAAATTCATGGTGCCCCAAACAGCGAGGTATAACTTGGACCTGAACAAGGAAGGTCAAGTTACATGTACTCTGATACTTGGAAAGCTTTATCTCAGAGTCTCATCTTTTAGGCCCCCGTGCAAAATCACTTCTAGTCTCCAGATAATCTTTAGTTGTGTCTCTGTGATCAGTGTTTAATCTCCATTTATTGCTATCTTTGTACAACAGTCAGAGTCTGAGCAGCCTGGATGGTCAGGACGATGATTCTGACGATGACGACTCAGATGGGAACGAAAGTAGCTGCTCCACCAAGTCAGCCCAGGAGGATCAGCCAAAGTCAGCCCGATCCAAACCCATGAAGAATACAGTCACAGATGCCAACAAGAGCATATCATGTCCCAGCGTCAATGGAGCAATGGACAGAATTGAGTACATAGATGCTCCTGTCCACCATTCTGGTAAATAGACCTTATTTTCCAATTTATAGGATTAATCATCATTATAAAATACCATTAGTCAATTGCTTTTCTCAGCACAACACACACAGCGTGCACCAAGGAAAGCTGTTGACTCAATTTACAGAGGGTTAAAGTGCCCCTGCCCCTATAAATTAAGGTCTACAATTAGGACTCTTGTAAGTTTTCTAGAAAATTGGGGAGGGGGGTAACAGGGATAATAAGGTTCATGATTGGACACTAGGAGAGAGACGACAGTAGAGCTTCTCTAATAATGCCACCCATACTACACTAGAAAGGTGGTCACATCAGTCAGGTTGCCTTTGAGTGGGGACTCCGGGAGCCTAACCTTTCCCCCTTAGAATTAAGACTGAGTTAACAGCTTTCTTTGGCATGGGTTGGGCAACCCATGTCAAGGAAAGCTGTTGACCTGGGGTATGTCATCTGATATCAAATTGTTTTTCATTACTGTTAAAACTATTCAAAAACATTGAAACACACAAAATTTGACCAGCATTAGTTTGGCTGGTTGGGGGTGGGTTAAGTATAATGGTAATGGCTTACTAATGTATGCGCGACAGTAGATGGCCATTGATGAGGACGGCTCTTGATGAGGGGACCTTACTAGACAGGGTCAACTGTGCATGAACACCCAATTTCCAGACACAATGTCATCCAGCTGCGGCCAGATGTAAATGAATGTATGTCCACAAAAAAAAAATAAGATACAAGTTTACATAAACATGCATTTAGACAGGTAGGGGAAGTTGCTGACATTAGGAGAAATGCATATTTATTCCCTGCCACAGACAGGGCTGGACACCCCTTTCTCACAAAATAAGTGTCTTTTGGAGAAATTTAAGTTTACACATACCAAAGTGCTATTCATTTACTGCCTCCCAAGTTATTTATAAGAACAAATTTGCGTCTGCCTGTACTTGTTATTTTTTTATTTAAAAAAATATCAGTAGTATGCCACTTCCCTGCATAAGCAGTGGCCTGTATCTCGCACGGCGAGACTATAGTTTCTAATATGACCGGGTATGCAGTTGAGGCAGGAAATTAATATGCATGGCTCATTCTATCTTGGGAACATGCAGATATTGTAGCAAATTTAGCAACATTTTCTTTTCAATTTTATTGGTATGGAATACCGGGAGATCTGGTGACAGAGAAATAAGAAGAGACTTCTTGTGATCAGGGAGTAGAACCAGAATGTTGGTTACAATATTGTACACCAGGTGGTGCCACCTGCAGCCTACACACATGTAAAATTCAATTCAAAGTGAACAGCTCTTTCTCTGTTTTTCTGATGGTGCGCCAAGGGAAATGACTTTGCTTCAGCTTACCTGTTCAATTTAAAATTCACACAATTTGGGGGTCACTTTTATACTTGCCATATCTAAACAGAGCCAAACTTTGTATCAACTTTGTCACCTTGATAATTTACACCAGGAAAATGACATTAAATTTGATTGTCAATATTAGCTCAATGAGATCTGCAGTAACAACCTCAAACAATGACAAATGACAACAAAATAAAAAGTACTCAGAGAGAAAGCAGGACAAAAATTGTGGGATCTATGTACAGATAAACATATTCCTGAGAAATACCTGTGTGACAGATACACTTTTTGCATGATAAATAAAAGTGCTGAGTGCATGGCCAATGTAAAAATAAGATTAACCCAATATTGCACAGACGTATTTCTTCAAAGAGTACATGTATGTGTATCACTTGCATTCCAGTATTTCTGTGAACTTTAAATGTGGAAATTATTTTTGGTCACAGATTGGACTAGCCCCAGTTTGAAGTTTCCTTGCAGTTTGAAAATGTTAGCAAAGTTGAAAAATGAAGGAGACTTGAGATGAGACAAGATGTGATGAACCAAAAAGCAGTACAGAATTAATAGATCTGGAAGTGCACACACATACACATGTTCTGTGTTTAATTCTGTTCATACTATAAACCCTTTCAGTGCCAAATTTTGGACTGAGTCAACAGCTTTTCTCGGCGTGCATTGGTCACATTGCACCCAATGCACACTGAGAAAAGTTGTTGACCTGGGGTATTCTCCCTGGAACTATATGCAGACTGGTACTTGAATGAAACGTCTTTTTACAAGGAATTCGTATCTAAGATGCTAATGATAATTCGGACAAGTTTGACTTGAGTACATTAACTTTAGGCGTGATTTTGTACTGAAAGAGTTAAGATAAAGGCTACCATCAGTGTTTTTTTTTTGTTTTGCATTGCCTGGCAAGTCATGCTGCAGCATGACTTGTCAGGCAACGCAAAAGCCAGTGACTTTAGACTATAAATATGCACATGATAGTGAACTGGAAAAACCTTTGCCAAAACCACCTGAGCAAGTAAAGCTGCTGCCATAATGTTATAGCTGAATCATCTTAATGAGGACCTGGGATAAGTTCAATGAGCTTTCTCTCTGAATATAAAAGTATATGGACAAGAGAGGTTAGCAGCAGACTGACACTTAGTAATGCGACTTTCTGAGGACACTTAATGCCAGATAAAACTTCTCGAGGAGTCCTAAAGGTCATTGTGGCCCTCATGTTTGCTTCTTTTCTTTTCTGTACTCCTGCTGTAGAGTCAGTAATGCATGTCAATACTTACTGGACAAGTGACAAACCACTGTACTGTAAGTCAAGAAGGATATAAATGTCATTATTTCCACAACTCAGTTGTAATGTGTATGTCTAGTTTAGACCTGATTGCTCAATGCATGTCATTTTATGCCTGCCGACTATTTTCACTCCCCACTACATGTACATAACAGTGTTTATAAACATACATGGATCATATATCACAGCCACGTGTGGTAACATGGTTGATGTTGATCATTTCTGTCCCATCTTATAATGTTTTTTATTTAAAGTACCTAAAAATGCATGCCTGATGTGCTATTCTGCATGGTGGTAGCACCTGTTTCCTGTGTCACATGACATTTTTAGCCAATAAATGAAGCAACTTTTGTTTGTCTCTCGGGTGTTTCCACCTAGAACAGGTGAATGGGGGGGGGGGGGGGGAGGAGGGAGGCTTTCCTGTGGTGCCACCTACAGGTACATGTAACATGCTCATTTGCAGAATTCCCAAACTTTTTGGGAAGCAAAATGGCTTAAATTTTCATATCTTATCCAACTTCAAAGCAAATCTAGCTTTGTAAGAGTATTCCTTAAATATTATTTTGTGTGACACACTCGTATAGATGAAACTCAATGCAAGTTACAAACATTGATTTTTTTTTATAGCAGCTTGGAAAGCATGTGGGCACAAAGTGCCAATTTAGAGCAGCATACCTGTCAAGTCTCCCCCATCAGGTGGGAGTCTCTCACTGTTTCACCCCAATTTTTTGGATTTACGTGCAAAATTTTGCAAATTTGGCAGAATTTCCCCCATAAAAATTTAGTATTTTCTACTATATTCTTTGTTAAAATACAAATCTCTCCCATGGATTTATCAAATTTACAAAAATCTCCCTATTTTGAGGTGTGGAATGTTGGCAGGTATGGAGCAGTAATTCGTTGTTGTACACCCTGGTGTTGTGTGTGTGTCACTGGTAACGTGCTCAACAAAGAGAGATTTTACAGTATGTCAGTTATGACTTGTGGTCATGATGTTTGTAACTTGGCTTATGGTCACCACACCTTGATCATGACCATTGTACCTGTGTCATGAACAGCAGTCATTCTATTTCTATGATGATTTTCAATGTCGTGATATTTCCAAAATACAATACACTATGATACATCAGGAGCTGCAGTCATGATGTCTTTTTGTGACTGTTGGAAGTCACAATCATTGTGTAGTTTTAGATGAACTCATTCCATACAAGGGAGGAATGTTTCCTTTCATATTTTTCCCGTGGAATGATCAGCCAAATTGTGTATTAGAGTTTCATAGAAAAAGAGCTTTCATTCAAGTAGAAGTCTTATCTAGTCAGACATCAGTGGTTTTTGCATTGCCCGACAAATTTGTTATGTAATGGCAGTGGTAGTATGACTAAGCAGGCACTACAAAAACCACTGACCAAGGTCTTTACCAATATAGTATGTAGTGAGTTGAAACATAAGTGCTATTGGAATGACGTATTCACCATCTTCAAAGGCATCATTTAGTCGTATTGTACAGCCAGATGGTCAATAAATCCACATGCGTACCACATCAGAGAGCATGTGGCCTTGCTACAGGTAGGCAGGGACTGAGCAGAAAAGAAGTTGGACTAATATGGAAACTCGACTACTTTTTGTCAATTTGTGGTTGCAACCCTTGTCAATTGCAGCCGTGCATTTGCGCACGTTGCCAAAATGTACTTCAGCTGTGCCATAACAATGAAAACAAAATTGTCGTCCAGATACACCTGAGAATTATCACAAGTGGATAAAGGGAGTCTGGTCATGACTGGTCTATTAATAGGTGTCCTCTTGTTGCTACGACCTTTGTGTGCGTGGTCTGGCCAGATCCATTACGGCAGATCCCGGTATGTCACCCATAGCAAATCCTCAATTGGCAGCGCAGGTTTTGATGCAGGTTGACGTGGAGTGGGATACGTTGTCCCAGCCTTGTGCATTGGAGGTCTGCATAAGGAGCTATCTGGCATTCACGATGACATCAACGGAGACTGCCGGTTTTTGTCAAGGGATGATGTTTGTGCCCATATCGTAGGGCCGGACAGGCTGTGGGATGGCTCACCACAGAAGGGCATGGGCTGATGACCTTTCACCTCTCTCCTGGTGCCGTGAGTTGTTTATCCGAGGTGACTATAATGTCTCCGTTTAATGAGAAGCCATCTTCAATGTGTATTAATATACCATCACACTAATGCTGGTCCTTCAGATTCCAGGGCTCAGGTACCAGGCATACCTGCACAAGGCACTTGTCTTCCTCACTGAATAATTTTATCAATGGTAGACAGCGTGCTACATAGCACAATGAGTTTTCAGTTGAAATCTTCTGCTGATCGTAATGATTGGACTGTTTGCTGAATCATCATCTTTCAAGATTGATATGATGATATGTAAGTGCTGAGTCTGTGGTGTGTATAGGTATTCCGTGGATTTTGTTGGAGAAGTAGAAGATGAAGTGGTTCATCTTTTAAAGATGATGTACTGTTGATCTGAATACTCTTCCTTAGTATCATGAGACCAGTGTTAGTCATAGAGACCAGTTTTAGCCATGGCCTGGGATGGGCTGGACAGAGGACCAGTTCCTCAACTTGTTATTATGCTACAAGCAGGCTGATAGTTTGAGGAAAGAGTTGAATGGAAAGATAATTGATAAGAAAGGATAACTTACTCAGCAGCAAATCTGTCATGGATAGCTACAGAACTTCAAATGACATCTCCCTTGATTACAGTGTTGAATATAGTTGAGATTTTGAAATGTAAATTCCCTAAATTAGCATTATTTATAATGCTACAATTTAATGATGCAGTGGTCAATAACATATACATAACAGCTTGAGGTACTTCTGTACCTATTATGAAGATTTTAAAATGATAAAACCTTTATTCAATGTTAATTAGATGCACACTAGTCAATATTGTGTGGAAGTTCAAAGGGTAACTATATTTTTGAAGATTTCAAGGTACAATGTTTGAATTAGCCTATAGTAGCATCATTTGAAATGCTACATCATTTGTTTTCATGATATATATGTGTGTGTGCAATGGTAAACAAATTATTTGTAATTTGAAAATAATAATTGATTATATGTGCTCTGCATTTTTATATGAAGTGTGAAGCATTTTATTTCATTTCACCATAACTTTTAACATTATAGTTTGACTCATCTCAAGGCCAATGTGATGGATATTTGCTATTTGGTTGATTTTAATCATTTGATGGTTATAAATTATTTCGTGACTTTTTGTGGCATGCGATGACCATGTAAAGCATCGTGCCGTGTACACCGAAGACCAGCTGCAGATGTTCACTGTAAAAATTCAGGGACAGGTAGAATGGATCTACTCAAACCCTTTCCCCCTGTAAACTGGTTGCTGGTCAAATGTTATTTGCTTCAGTACATGTATTGTCTTACTGATTTAAAAATTATTACAAAAATTAATTTGAAAGGGAATTGTTAAGGAACCTTGCTAAGAAAGCTTGCCTAGGCTCAAAAGGTGTCCTTGTTATAGGTTGAGTAAATGGTAAGCAACTGTGACGAGGAAAAGCTCAGAGTCAGTCTTGAGGGTGAGGTGGTTAATGCAGCGCCTGTAAGTGTTAGCCACCTGTCCACTGGGTATTCAGACCAGAAGTTTCATTTGATAACAGTGCAACTGCATGCTGACTTTGCTTTAGTTTCATATCACAGAGACTCCTTTCCTCGCGCAAAAATCCTCTAATTGCAGAATGAAACTATGACCAAGAATTAGGACAGAAGGAATGATCATCTCCAGCATGATCCATGGTTAATCACAGGGTAAAATCCAAGCAAGTGAAAGGTTAGACTTACCCTTTTAAGCTTGGTGAAGTCAGATAGAAAATAGTATTGTTTCCATTAAACCTAAAGATACTGCAAATCAAACCACAGACAAATTTTGAGAAACTATTAAAATTTTGAAAATAACAGAAACTTTAGGACACGTCCGAAACAGCCAAGAACAAAAACCGACTGAGATCAAGTATAAGACTTCAAATTTTCATACAAAATGGACAGCTAATCAAGAGTTAAGGTTTCACAACATATGCCCTCACTGGGGGTTGGGGGGGGGGGGGGGGGGCAGGTGAGGGATATTGCCCCTGGGTGATCTCCCTGCAGAGTTTGTTAGATGGGGTCACAAACATATGAGGCTGGCCAGACAGAGGCAGTGAATTCCAGGGGCGTAAAAATAACTAGTCTGAAATAGCTTTGTATATACGTAGTGATATGTATGTACATTGTGTATGTATGTATGTACATACAAACGTACATATGTATGTATGTATACACACAAAGAGATAGAACGGACCCTGCTCAGGATCCCATGGTCAGTACGTCTGCAAGTGGCCTGTTGTTTTCACCAGAGCAGCGCTGTACCATATGTAAAGAATGATGTGAAGACAGACAACTGTCTGTGCTCACCTTGATACATGTACATCACAATGTCATATTGCATGTATCAGATGATTCAATTTATGGTAAAAAGCAAAATTTGAATCCATGGTGTGTTGCACCGACTGTCTGGGCCACGGTCTGGTTACATGTGCTGTGAAAGCCAGGACAGTGCCCACTCTTAATTAATTAACTCTTTCAGTGCCCACAAAGATTCCAGACTCGGATTCCTTGTGCAAACACCTTTCCTTCAAGTGTTAACCCTTAAAGCGCTAATTTAAGACTGAGTCAACAGCTTTCTTTGGGGCACTTTGTGTGCAATGCGCGCAAAGTGCCCCGAAAAAGCTGTTGACTAAGACTACTTTTTACTTTAGACCAGACTTCCTGGTATTTGAATGAAAGGTATCTGTATGAGGAATTTGAATCTTAACCATTATATGTTTAACGGGAATGAGAAAACGACTATAGCCATGATTAGCACTTTAAGGGTTAATATGCCTACATTTCCGTAGAGAAAAGAAAACCAGGTCAACAGTTTTGCTTGGCATGCTTAGGGCGCTTATGCCCAAAGAAGGCCAGAGGAAAGCTGTTGACTCAGTTTCTATGCTACTTCTTAAAGGGTTTGTGTAACCCTTCGAGTTTTTAGAAGTGGGAGTTAACTGTTTCACATCTCCAGCATAGAATTATTTACAAGGAATTAGACCAGCATGCTCAGCATAGCTGTGTTTTACTGTATACATGTACATGAAACTGTACGCCACCACCCCCCCCCCCCCGACCCATGTGGTAATAAATTATTTTAAACATAATTTTGTCGCTGTATATAATTGTTTTCTATATATATTTTCCAGTCATATCCTGTACAACATAGAAATGAACTTGTTGAGAAAAATAAAAAAAGGAAAAGAAAATTACAGAGAGGAAGAAAGTTCAACAGCATGCGCCAAAACGTAGCTGTATTAAGCATGGGCAGTATGACGTCTCGGTAAATTAACCATGGGCAGTATGACGTCTCGGTAAATCAAATTTTAAAGAATGTTTTGAAGGAGAGCCCTGGGCTGACAGGTATAGCACTTCAGTGTGAACGATACGCTTAGGGTGGCACAAGCAGTTACTCACTTAATCTTTCCAGTAAAATTCTGCTGTGCTGACAGTTAATTGCTTCAATTTAGCACATATATTTATGGTTGATGTGTAAAGAGGATGTTGACTTTGGCAATGTTATCAGGTAATATAAGAGTCCCGTAAGATGAACAAGAACAAACATACAGGGATCAATTTTTGTTTAAATATCCGTGCCTAGCATGAGGCAAACTACGTCAGTGAGCTCATAGATCTGTCTCTCTCTCTCTTGTTTTCCCAAAGTATGTAATTGATCTTGCTTGGTGTGAAGAATGCCCAGAATAGACTAGGGAGTATATGTGTGGTTTATTTGCAGAAAGGCATAAATGTGTATGCATCAGGCCATTTTAAACTTCATACATTCAAATGTGTCACTAACTAACTTTGCTTCCAGATTAACTACACATGAAACGTATGTCATTGTCTAACACAGTGGTCCAAAGCAGTCAATTGCAGTTTCCACACCTTTCCGACCCGAACCCCCGCCCACCTGCCCGTTGACCTGCTGATGTTATAGTAACTTAAAATGTTTATGATCTCAAGTTTCTAATTCAAAACATTTAACCCATTCCTTCTCAAACAGACCAAAACGGTTTGTGTGACATTACATGCAATCTGCTTCACTATTCCTTACTTTTTGTCTTTTGGGAAAAACATTTTAATGAGAAATGTGGATGAAACCTCTCTGAATGCCCTAGTTTATCAGCTTTAACTAACACCAGTTGTGTGCTTATAATTGTTCAGGAAAAAGTGATGAAGGAGTGCATTCAATGATATCAAAAAATACGGTTAGGATGAAAGTAACAGATGTCAATTTCAAAGTATAATGACACTAAATATAGACAAGGATCATGGTAAAGTATGCAAGAGGTTTGAGTTGTCCATGTTCCTGCATTCAATGAAAATTGGACCTCAGTCACACAGTATTGGCATATAAATCACAGGAGGACATTTGGGAATGGAAGCCTTTGAATTTGCTCCAGCTCCAGCTAGTGGAGACACCTAGTGAGATGACCATCATGGAGATGTCTGTCCAGGGCTGCCATCTAGTCAGTGAATATCATTTCAAGAGATTCCCATTGATGATCAGTGTGAAATGTCTACATGTATCTAGCTCTGTTATCTGGTGGGAGAATCATCTATAAAGATCCTTGCTTGTTCAATATTATAATGTAGATGGTGTGAAAATGAGTCTACTGTGATTAAACGCTTTGTTTGCCGTGATATAACATCTGATATATCACAATGACCCTTCTTTTTGTTGTACTTGCCCCCACTGAATTACCACCCCAGATGAGCCCTGAATTTCTATTTCACCATCATTAATAAAGTACATACAGATGTATAGAGTTGTGTAGTTCATTTAATAAAGCAATTACAGCAAATGTTCACAAAATAGATTTCACGAAAATGCAATGTTTACTTTTAGTTCCACGTTCCTATGGTTGTTACCATGGTCAATAATAAATGACACAGTAATTCACGTACATGTGTACTCCCTATCTGCATTTTGCCACCAATGCTGCGACAAGCAAATATAGCAAAGTTATAAACCTTATCATGCCATCACTCCACAAGTATTATCCCAGTGATCCGGAGATGCACATGTAATGACAAGTTGATGCAAGTGCATTCATAGACACTCTTGGCAAATAATCCTCCAGATGACCACAACCACTGAACCAGTGTTAAGACACTGTGTCAGTGAGTAGTAAGTACTAGGCCTAGAACTTATAGTAGGCCTACCCATGCCATAGCATCCAATTCCTCCAGCTCCACACCCAAATGAACTTTGTTAAGTACTGACATAGTTGTTGTATAGGCCTTACACTTAAGAAACCTCTGTCCCATAAAAATAATCCATACAGAACACGGACTATTCTTGCCTAGCACATGGCAAATTTGCCTGCTGGACATCATCGTTCACTTTCAACCGTGATATATTGATTTGTCACATGACCTCATTCAGCCAATCACATTTGTTGGAAATCGTTCCTCTGTGGGTGCCCTATGAGGTTTTATAACATTCCAAAAACTGTATCTACAGGATAGCCAAATGTAAACCTAAGATACAGTTATGATATACTTCGGTCTCTGTTTTTTATGATCAGTATTTTGAGCCGAGGCCTATTTGGAAGGTTGTAGCTGACAGCGCTACAATCTTCACGCCTACGGCTCCCCAAATAGGGCCCGCTTATGTCCAAAATGGTAAATTCTGCAGTGGAGGGAGTATGCAAGCAAATGGGAACGGCACGAACAAAACCAATATATCACTCAAGATGCAGTGAGACTCCGTCAGATGGCGAGTCGATAGGCGAGCGATCTGACTTTGATCTCACGGCCTCCTTTGTGATATATTGGCAACAATCAATGCCACGCCATTATATTCCTTAAGCAAGAAATGTCAGTGTGCTGCTGCTATCATGCGAGAGAATCATTTGTGAAGATCACTGTGTATGCCAGCAAGACACATCCTAGTGCTGCCATCTAGTGCAGGAATCATTAGAATGTCATGTCTACCATTTATTGAATCAAGTGCAAAGATCCACTTGTGTCACAATACATTACATATCCATTATATTTGGTATGATCTCTATGAGATAGTTTCTACTCCAGAATTTTATCCTATCAGAAAACGTTCTTTGTATATGTTCCTCTGGACTGCCGGCCTTGGTTCACCCTGTAGTGGGTCACCTCCTTGCCCTATAGGCCTACTTGTCCTCTGGCATTGACCAATCACGTCAGTTTTCTCACTTTGGCTGCTTCTGCATCACTGTTGTTTTCTATTCTGTAGAACTTTTTACATGGTTTCCACTATTATGTTTGTTATCTCATCAAACCTACCTTAGGTTGATGATAATGGACCAGTGAACAGTGTTGGACTGTGATTTTGGAGTTCCATGTGCTGCTCCTTTTTCTATGCACAAGTCAACTTGACAGTGCAGTTTCCACTTCGTCGCTGTCTCCAAGATGGCGTGTAATGATGGTTTAAGTGGATGGCATGCCAAAGGACATGCCGTGGCAGGTTGGGACAATCACAAGCTCTGCCCTCATTGCTGGGAGCTAGTCAGAGGGGGCAGATGCTCCAAGGACAACCCCTTCAGCGTAAGCAAGGATTGCATCCACTACAAAAAAGCCCACCCAGCCAACCCTGCATCAGATCATCGCAAGGTCAGTTTGTCATGAAAAACCGATGTAATTGGTCAATATTGGGGTCAAGTAAAAAGCAAGGAGGTCACCACTGGAGGGTGCACAGAAGGCCTCCACTCCAGGGGAACATATGGAGAGAAATGTTTTCTAATGGGACAAAAAATTTTAATACATAATGATACCACAGAGATCATACCAAATCTAGTGGATAGGTAAGTATTACAAACAAATATGGAAATTATAATAAATATCCCAGATTTATATAACTTGCAAAAAGTGCCATTGATGTTGACTGGCACAGTACATGTTGTGTTCACAGACTTACAAGTTTGTGCTAATACTATGTAGGCATGAATGTTCTGAGGACAGGGAGAAGCATGACAAATACATGCATGTACAGAACAGTGTGTTGCCAGGTTTCTGTATTTGTTGTTCAATGGCTGCAGGTATATCAGGACACAATGCACAAACAAGTTTGTAGAAAGCAAACTTGTTGTGGAAAGTCTTGCCTCGCCGTGTCAATGTCAATCAGTTTTTTGCAACATACGCAGTTCCTGGAAATACAATTTCTGCAAGCGACTTGTGGGCAATTTGACACAAGTCTTGTGACGCGTTAGCTGTTATTTTGGACCAGGAAGTACAGACTCCATCTTGTAACTATTCAGCCTGAGCTTGTCCACAACTGAAATAACATGTGGAGAGCAATATTTTAGGGATATAACTGGGAAATTCTTTGTAGTACTTGGCTCACCTCTATCCAGTGTGTGGTCCACACTAGTCTTACAAGGAAGTATATATGGAGAAACCCCCTTTTTGCCACAGAAATGAGACAATAAGCAAATGTTGATTTTTACTTCCTGAAGAGCTCCAAGTGAGTTGTTGTGGATTGTGGTGTGTTTATGTTTGCAGTCATCTGCAAGTTTGTAAACTGTACATTTATCTCTTGTTAATGCCATCTCCGAGGCAAAGCTCACAACACTTAGTGTTTCAGACTGACGTGCATATTGCCCAGATGGAAGGAATCGTTTACTGATCTCTAAGCCGGTTGTCATTAACAGTGAGTCTGAAAGCAGTAGTATTATCAACATTCGACTTCATGCCATAGTGTGTCGCTTTTTTACTACACGGGAAAGAGTTCCCATAACAACAATATCTTAGATTATATTTCTTTTTTGGAGGAGTTTCTTGGAAATGTTTTGGTCGTGTGTATCGGCAGTTTCACAGAATTGTGTTGTTTCTTCACACAAGTCGATGCAGTGTTTGTATGGTTAGTACTTGTACCATGGCGAAGTGGTAAAACGTACATGTACTTGCTGGAATGGAGTAGTGGAGGTATCTGCAAGCCTCCAACATGGTGCTGTTGGACACCGACGAAGGCTCAGTAGACTTTGCAGGTAGAGTGCGTATGTGACAATAATTATACTGTAATACTAGAAGATGAGGATCTGATGCAGGTAAAATTTCTGATGATAACTGTATATGTACTGTTATATAGAATGTGAGGCATGATGCAGGTAGAGGGTCTGTGTGTTGATAACCATACTGTAATACATATATATGTATATTATCTATGTGCGAGGGATGATTGTCAAATTGCAACTGAGAACATGTACACTGTATCTGGTAAGTTCATTTACCCCAGTGCTATTGTCCTTTTTCCGTCCCATGGTAAAGGAAGTGGCCTCTGGTTAGCAAGGTGTTACCTGGTTGTTTATCTGGGTCATGTGTCCTTGGTTAGGCTATAAAAGACTGAGACCCAGTGCTCAAATGTGTCAGTTTTCGAACTTCTCTGGTGGTACTGTCAACATGAGTAGACCTAAATCTGGAATCGAGCATCTTTCAAACCCTTTGTGTACAAGCTGTAGCACTTTGCAATGCTGGTTAAAGTTCGACCACAGTAGCCAAATCAGTGGATATGAGCATAAGATGGGTGCAGAAGTGGAGACAGAAGTATAGGCAAGGTAGTAACCTGCAGGACAGACCTTGTTCTGGGTGCCCATATACGCCAAGCAACAGAGCAAAAGACCTGATCAGAAAGGCCAAAGGGGAAAAGGCACCAGTCATGCCGTCGCCTGTGTCGCAGGCTGAAGAACTTGGGCGAATAAGATATCGAAAGATGCAGTTCATCACCACCTGAGTAAAAAGCTCGGTTTGCGACCATATAAAAGACCAAAAATACCACGTCTCACTGTATCACAGGAGCAACAACGCCTTGCCTTTGAAAGAAGTATGGTAATATGTCTTCAGAAGATTAAAAGAACTGGATATTCTCAGATGAGTGTCCACTGTATCTCTTCCCCACACCAAGCAGCCAAAATGACCGTGTTTATTCAGATAGTCGTGAGAAAGTGAAACCTGTAGACAAGGTGAAGCACAGTGCACATAGCATGGTCTGGGGAGCTATGTCTGCTTCCGGACTGACTGAACTACACTTTATGCCACAGGGTAAAACTGTTAATGCAAGTATATACATGATATCCTTGAAACAGTGCTCCTACCTGCTTTGAAAAGAACAAAAAGATCTGGGCCAGTATCATCTCGCAAGGTGTGCAACTGCTGCTCGGAACAGGTCTTCGTCCAAGGTGGTGCTCCAGCACATACTGCCCATGTGACACAGGAATGGCGTTCCAGTAACTTAAAAGGGTTCCTTAAGAAACATGAATGGTCACCCAAATCGCCAGATTTAAATCCAGTTGAAAACCTTTGGGCTATTTTGAATAATCAAGTGTTTCAAAGTCCACCCCTGACAACCACAGAGCAGCTAAAAACATGGGCCATCAAGGAGTGGTGCAATATTAAGCCTTCTACACTTAAAAATCTGGTTCATTCAATGCCTGAAAGATTGGGATCAGTCATAAAGATGAAGGGGGCTTACAGTGGTTATTAGAATGTAAGGGCATAATGATAATTTATGCAGTTTATCCCCTTCCAATAAAGGGAACGAACTTTTGAGACATGGTGTACATATACACTATTGTCAAATTGGAATTAGAGTACATGCGTGTGTATATATATATATCATTCATAAGAGCTGGTGTTGGGGTCCACAGGGTATACCGTGTTATGGCAAAACCACCTTATAACAGAGGGACTTTTATCATAGAAGTAATGGGAAAACTATTTCAGTGGGAGCCATGGTACCTACTATGTTATATCAGAAATCGCCTTGTAGTGAGGGGTGTTATAAAGAGGGAGCACTGCATTTGACACATTAAAAAATACTATTAATGTTCTTATTGTCGTGGGTTTTTTTTCATAAGTTTGCAGACATTTTAGCTGAAGTTTTAATTATTCATCTTATTTTAATTTTCAGTCATGTGCTATCAGCGAAGTAGGCAAAAATCAAAATGCAGCCTTCACTCAAAAATACATAATGCCTGAGAGGCAGCACAAGACGGTGTACATTTGCATAAATTGACTTATTTGCTTGAAAAAGGGTTTGAAGGGATTTGTTATTATACTCATAAGTAAAATTATGCAATTATCACCCTGAAGTGCTGCCCTCTGGGGTCCTAAAAGGGTGTTTTTGATGAGAATTGCATTATGTTAGTCAGTCCTTTGAAAGAGTAACCCCTGTCTGCAAATATCACCTGAAAGTGCATGAATGTTATATGTCATCTATACGCTACAGCATTTACACTTGTTGCTAGGTATTGTAAATGAGATAGACATATCAGGATAGCATCTTCACATACTGAGTAAGATGACAATTAGAACTGCTCATTCTTAATAGGCATTAATAAAAAGACGTTTTATCGAGGGTCACCAACATATTTAGACCAAAGTCAGTGGGTCTTTTATTTGTATGTATGTGTGTGTGTATTTTTTTTTTTTTATTTATTTACTTTTTGGGGGGGGGGATTGATTCGCAAGTCAAAAAGTTATGCTGCAGTGTGACTTGCCAGACAATTGAAAAGAAAAAACTTTGATAAGGACCTTTACCTGTGCAGAATGAAATATGTTAAAAGGTCTTAGTTTTCATAGTGCTTGGCAATGCAAACCTCACACTGACATTAAGCCAGACACGTTTCAACATGTACTCAGATTGAAAAGTCCTTTTATGAGGAATTTGAATACAGTAGTTCCTCCTTTGAGATACCACTCCGAAAGCATCTTCCTTTTTAAGATTGTATTTGTCACGTTCATGGCACTAGCTTTTCCATGTTATTTGACTTCCACTGAGAGACCACCTGCTTTCTGTGACTACATTTGGACCTGCTGCAGAGCTTAAATTTGATGCCCACAGTATACATGTGGTGTTGATTGTTACATAGCAACCATTTTCACGTACATTGAGGTATGTGCAGTCAATTTGAAACATTTGCTGGTAGAGCCATCCAACAACATTGACAGGTCAAATGTTGCCAGCATCAGTGAGTTAACATTTGAATAAAGAATACTCTGATTGAAAATTATCAGAGAGACAAGCCAAGAAAACATGCCCAGGTCAACAGCTGTCTTGGATGGTGGTTGCGTGTTCAAAGCTTTTTCAGTCAGTCTGAAAGGAAAAGGGTAAACGTACTGGAAACAAAGGGATCCTGGGTCTAATTTGTCTGAAGTTAGTGGTATCAGTCCCTCGTTTAACAGAACCTAGCTAGGGTAGGTCCAAAAGTATTCACATTATGCAGGTGGTCTTAGCATTGAGGTCAAATGACAGAGAAGATTGACTGGGGACCTGACAAGCAGTCTGACTATAGGCAGGTGATCTTCCTCTACTGCCTAATGTGCTCTTGATGGAGGAAAACTTTTCTGGTACACTTTACCACACACGAGGACTGGGAAAATTATGGGTCAGTGTGATGATTAGAGGCTCTCTAGGAGAAGCTGGGTTAAGTAGTTGTTACTGTGCTAAAACAGCATTAATTCTGCAGTGTATTCTTTTTGTTCATGTTATTCGTGCCATTAAAACATCAAACACATGAAACATTAACAGATTGACAAAGACAGTGCATACAATATGGATAAGAATTTTGTCTAAATATTGCATTAAGTAAAATAAACCAAAAAATAAAATTGAAAATGTGCTTGAAAGTATGTACGCTCACTGTATGGGGAGTATTTAACTCTTTCCATGCATAGACCAGTCAAAGCTGACTTGTCAAATGTCATCTGATTCAATGTTTTCGACTAAATTTGACAGTAATTAAAGACATTTTCAATGAGAATGATGAGACTTACATGTATCAAGATACATGCCCCAGGTCAACAGTTTTCCGGGCCATAGGTTGGGCACCTAGTGTCCAGTCCACATGAAGGGCACATGTTGGTTCAGTCCTAATTAAAGACAAATAGGTTAACGTGGTGAAGGCAGTGTGATTTAATTCTTCCCTTTCTCAAGTCCACCTAAGGGTTGTCTGTAGGTGGGCCCCACCTGATCAAAGCCACCTTAATGGCCTGAGTGAGAGGCTCTGGGAAGCTGCATCCTGGCCAAGAAATAAGGACCAATAACACTCAGCTATGCTGTCTTTACTGCATGGAGAAAGGCACTACACATTGTTCATTATGAGGCCATTTCCTCTCCCATTCACAAGTGTCATTCAGCTGCAGCTTTGTGTTAGTGCTGCAAACTTAGTTCCGTAAAGCAACTGTAGAGGGCACTTATGTCAGGGCTTTACATAATGCTTTCATTTTCATCTTATTTTTTCCAGTTTCTAGTGTCAGCCGCTGTTGGGGAAAAGAGACATGCAGAAAATAATGTTTTCAGTTTCTACCCTTGTGTTGTTTTGTGTCAGTGACATAAGTGGTATTTTTTCCATGGTACCTTTAATTGTTGTTTCAGAAATGCATCTGAGCACATGTATATCATTTTGTGTACCAAATTTATTCTCAAACAAGCTCTAGGCCTTAAAACTTTATAATAGAAATGCTAGATAGTGAGAAACATATTTCCAGAAACCAAGCATTCTTTTTTCTAATAGGATATTTCACATCATTGTGTTACAGCAAGCAGTTCGCCGGCTGACCCCAGTGGTAAGCTAATGGTGACGTCTCTCACCCCGCCTCCTACTCCTGTCTCCAGCGTCAGCGCCCCAGCCTCGGTCACCTCCGGACGCTCACTCACTGATGTACGACTTGACCTGATCTCCTCCACAGAAAGTGAGGTAAATGGCAGCTTTAAGCAAACTAATGACTTGCATACTTACACATACATGTATATATAAGCAGTGTTTATTTGGTGATCACAGTGCAGTTCAGGAGGGCAGGGCCAATGGAATGCTGTAGTTCTGGATATGTTTAGATCTGTTGTAGTTCACTACAGGCACACAAGACTTCTGTTGCAAGACAAAAAAAAAATGCAGTCAAAATATGAGATTTAAGGTAATAGCTAAAACCAATGATGATTCCTGGAACTATGTGCAGATCTGATAAAGATGGGGGGATTGGCAGAAGAAAAGTAGAACTAAATCTAAACTAAAGCCAAAACCGAAAGCCATACTAAAAAATATGAGACACAGTGAGCCACCAGGGATCTAGGAACTGAAATTAGTGGGGTTCACATGAGAGTCAATATTGGGAGATTGCACACGACTAACTCTTTGTGGGCTGATCTGTCTCTTCATAGTAATTGGCAACAAGAAAAGATGTTAACATCATCTGAAATCTAGCCCTTAAAGAGTTAAATTAAGCATTCTCAGATTTGGACACTGCACATGGGCTCAATCAATTAAGAAATATGCACTGTACACAAATTTAGTTTCTTTATTTTGCAGTATCAAAACCCATAGGTGGTGTGATTGTGTAATGACATGATGCAGTTTCGTAAACGTGTTTCATACTATGGTGAAAAGCACGTTGAAGGCAGGGTCAGGGCATCAAGTTCATAATCCTCGGTCCATAGTATATTTGTAGGCAATGAATGATACACTCGTTTTATTTGACATAAAATAGGTCAGAGCAACTGCACGACCCATCTTCATAGAGCACAACTAATTTAAGAGTGCAGCACAGTGATAATTTTTTTGTCAGTACAGAATCCTAAAGTACCCCGAAAACACCATAAATACCATTAGATCTTGCTAAACTCAACGCCCGAGTGCATAATACTTGTATGATGGAATCTATTACGTCCCAAACTTGAGAAAGGTCAGCAGTGATATACATTGATCCTATTGCCTTTAAAATAGAATGTGATAGGCAAAAATAACAAATTTTGAATATCTATTTCGTTTCATCCTTTATCTATTTTATTATTATTATTGTTGTTGTTATTATTAATATTATTATTATTATTATTATTATTATTATTATTATTATTATTATTATTATTATTATTTTCATTATTATTATTATTATTATTATTATTATTATTATTATTATTATTATTATTATTATTATTATTATTTGTAACTGAAAAAGGCATATCCCACAGGAGTTAGTCCAACAGGGCAACTTTTTTTATCATGGGATAAGCTTTATGTATACATGTAGTTGCCTTGCTGGCAGACCATCAAAATCCCCATTCACATAGATTAGGTGAAACACTTAACAGATGAGGGTAGGTGATAAGAGCTAGTTTCTGCGTGGTCATATCAAAGAGAGCAGTGTTGCCCCTGGTAGACTCTGTCTCTTTCCTCTGTATTTTAGTTACCTGTGTGGTATAAATTTAGATCAAACACGCTGGTTGCTTTCTCAAAATAGCCAAGCCTAACACCCTGTCACTCAAAAAGTATTTGTTGATTTGAAGCAGGCCGATGTTGTGCCATTTTGAGAACTGGCTGCTCACTGACGTCTACCAACTTTGGCAGAGATTGAGAATTTTCCACTGATTTGGATAGGAGTCAATGAACTCGGGTGTTCATCAATGTACGATGGCCCCATTCATTGCAGACGTGGGGAAGAAGAGAGCCATCAGTCATTCTTCCTGGTCTAGCTCACCTCCGAGACTGTTCTCTGTCAAAGAAGATGGTAGTTACAGCTCATTAGAATCCTGTCCTCCTTCAGTTAATGACATACATTAAAGTAACTCAAAATTTTGGTGAAAATTTCCACTTTATTATAATCTTTTTGTGGATGATGCGTATCTCATGTACGTGAGGCGTAAAAACAAGATTTTTCGTCAATGTTGCCCAACAGAGAAAAACAGCAATGTGAGATTTGACACATGCACTGGCTGTATAATTTACTCGCTCATGACATTAAGCAGAGCAAGTGACAGTGGTCACAGAACTGACCATGGCAACAGTTCTAATGCCAGACTTCCACAGTATAAGTGAAAGTTTATGCCTAAGAATGTATTTGTTTTGTTTCTACTCACCGTCTTGTTTGACACTTTAGTAAAGATTATTATGGGCTGTGGATTGTACAATACTGCTCAATCATGGCTTGCTTTTTCAAATGGAGGACAAAAGATTTCAACATGCATTTCATGAATTTTCAATGAATGAATGGGAAGACACGTGCCATCCATTATTATTAATGACATAAAATTGTGTATTCATGGGCGAATTCTATATTTGATGATCTAGACAGATTATTTATAAACATAACTAGAAATTCTACATTCGTTTGCCTCTATGTATGAAGACTGTACGTTGTGTAAGTCTATTTATTACTGCACACAAGCATCATTCCGTACAAATATGGTAGGGTTTACCGATTTAACTCTTTCCGTGCTGAGTTTAATTTTGGACTGAGTCAACAGTTTACTTTGGGCATAATGCACCCAAAGTGTGCGGAGGAAAGCTATTGACTCAGACCACTATATATTCTCTGGAACTATAGGCATGCTGGTACTTGAATGCAAAGTCTTTTCACAAGGAATATGAATCTGGCATCCTTATTATAATTGAGAGCAGTTCGTCTGAAGTAGTTTGACTTTGGTCACAGTTGGCATTGAAAGAGTTGACAGGGTGAGACTGGTGTCTTTATCATTCTTATGTGTTAATTATCATTCTAATTGTAATACCTGGCTTTGTTGTGGGGTTTTTTGTTTTGTTTTGTTTTCGATGGTGTAAGTGTGCAGATGACTCAGTACCACATGCAGCGTGACTTCCAGTTGTCCTTACCTGTCAGCTGAAAGTGACATTTAAACTGAAACTCGGAAGAGTCGCAAGTCAAGTATCATTTAATTTACTGCAATGTAATCTTGACCAAGTGAATCTCTGACCATATGTGTTTTTGCCAATTCACGGATTTAAGCTTTTTTTGACTGTTTTTTTTTTTCCCCTGACATTAGTTGATCTGGGTTACTTTCTGCTTCCTGTCACCAAAACCCTGACCCAGCCTCAGTTTCCTTGTTGTTTTCAATATTCAACTGATGATTTTATACAGGAAAAATGTTTTTGTGTGATTTCAGCAAAAGTACCTCATCTAATCGTGTCATAAGGGTAATTTCCCAACTTCACTAAACAGTATTCGTTCATCACTGTTCATGGAAAAACTTTGGTACGCCTTTTAAGACTATAAAAACAGCAGTGAGAACAGTCATATGCCAGTGTTGCAATTGGTTTTGACAATATATAGCAGGAAGGGGAGCATGAAAACATACACTTCCATTATTGTCACTGTGTTTATTCAACCACTAGGACAGAATGTAGGTAGATCTTTGTACCACTCATCATTTTACTAACTACGAAATATATACTTTAGCCAACCTTGAATCAGTAAGTAGTACTTCATGGACTTGTAAATTTTGTTCTCACTATAAACAATCACTTGTAAGTAGAGTCCTCAAAGAACAATGACCAAGATACTTGGTTAATGGACTTACTTTGGGTACTTGAGTGAAATGGACTGGTATTGGCATCTGGGTATGGTTACTTTTCATGATGACAACCTAATTATAGATGTTGCAAAATGGCTGATATTGTAAGTACACGTAACATTTTTTAGTTTTGGATTTCAAGGCTGTGAAAAGACGTTCTTACGTTTGGAATGAGCGATTTCGGAGTAATATTTTTTCTAATATCCATACAATACCTTAACAAACACTAAGGTGATACCAGTGGCACCATAGTTCAATAAGGTTTCTTCTGTAAATAGCTCAATTTTGTGATATCTTTATGATTGATCTTTAATGTTCAATGAACAGCCATTATATAATTATCATAATTTGTATTCAAGTGATCATAATAAATGTTAAACTTCGTTAAAACAGTGGCATAAGTGACATTTGACATGTATCCAGTTTCAGAGGGAAAGGGTTAAATTAGTCTGATCTCTAATGTCTATTTTCTGTGTTGAAATATGATTAAGGAAACACAAAACCTCAAAAATAAAGATGTCTTCTGTAAGTGCGCAAATGAAAAGAAAAACAAAAGTGTATCAACAGAGGCAATAAAAAAATAGAAGTAAATAAATGCAAAATGACTTTTTCTTAGGAGAAGCCTGAGAGCAAGTGAAAGGTTAGGGTAAGAGCCTGATTAGGAGCCTCAGAACTAGAGTCAAGTTGTCTCTGCAGCTGTCGTTTGCTCACCTGTTGCAAAGTGTTCCTCAGGCAGAGTTAGCATTTAGGGCATGAACTAGGTAGTTTTAACTTTTCAGAGACCAAAATTGATGGTATATATAGGTAGTGCACTGAATGATAATTGGGTAAATGCAATGAAAACAGTGATCAATGTGTGACCACATATACCTGTAGCCATCATGTCATTAAAATATCGTCATTTATATGTACCTGTGGGTGATTTTACATGATTGAAGATATACATGATTATAAAGGAAGAGTATTCAGATAACATGAAGTCACTCACCTCCCTCTCCTCCCTGCCCCCCCCCCCCAAAAAAAAAAATCTAAATCCAAGAAAATTTGATGTTTTATTTCTCATGCATTTTTTAAATAATTTTGATGAAGGTGAGATGCTTTTTTTTTTTTTCAACATTTAAATGGTATTTATCACCATGTGGTCTTTCACCATACAAAATCAGTGTTACTGGGATATTTTAGAAGCATTGATAAGGTAAATAGTATCTTTGGTCAGACAATGTCAAAAAAATGATGATTGGGGGAAGTGAAGGACAAAGGAGGCACTTAAGAAACTAAGCATTCTGTTTTTGTTTTTTGCCTAATCTTTGAAAAGCTCAGTGTTACATTTTTTTATCAGAGAATAAATAGTTCTGATTAATACCACTAGATGGCAGTAGTCATTGGGTGATGCATAACTTTTGTGCACAACATAGCTTTCAAACCTCTCATTATAATCATAGGGAATATATAAATTATGAAAATCAAATGTGTAAAATATATATTTATTACATCTTACCCATCCACAGATAAATATATATTACATATTTGTAGAAAATAAATAACCACTTAGGTTGTCATGAAATTTTGCCACTTCTTTTGTCAAGTACACTCAGTATGAAATTATTTGGTATTCAGAATAAAATTTTATAAACTTTGCACATGGGTCAGTTCAACTTAAGGACTAAAACTGTGTACACACTCATAATATGTGCAAGGCGCCTCGTTGTCATGTCAGTCAACTGAACTTATGGGATGATCAGTTGACCATCCTTTATCCTTCTGACCAACCATCCACAATTCACAGTTTTGACGCCTTCAGAACCATGAGCCAAATCTACTTCAAACTTGGTAGCAATGTACCTTGAGTTGCATGGTCTCTACCAAACTGTTCAAATAGTCATGCTCCAGTGGTTTTTGTATTCTTCAGGATTTTTTGTGTGTGTGAGTGTGTGTTCATTTTTTGCCAAAATGTTCAAAAATCTTCTCCGAAACCACTTGGCCAAATGCTTTGAAATTGCATGGTGAAACTTCTGAGGACACCCAGACATAATTTTTTCAACAGGTTGTGCTGTGATTTTTATCTCCTCCTTTTTTTTTTTTTTTTTTTTTTTTTTTTTTTTAAACAAATTGTGTGTTAAAGCTATTTTTGACTTCGTCTCCAAAACTGTCACTCAGATTGTTCTGAAACCTGGTGGAAATGTAGCTTGTGTGAGGGTTAAACAAAGATATTAGGTGGTGATATCATGGGTCACTGATTTTTAACAAATTTTTCAAGTCTGGTACCTGTCAGGTATGTATGCATTCCTATTAATTACCATGTATGTCAAAGGGATTGGCAATTGAAATTCATACTTTCATCTCTAGAACGGTCAACCAGATTCACTTCAAACTCAGTGGGGATGTACCTAAGGTTGGTCTTTTCCACTTTGTTCAAATGGTCATGCTCCAATGATTTTAAAATATTATGTCCAGCTGTATTTATAAGTAGATGTTGATTAGCCACACTTTTTTTTTTCTTTTTCTTTCGTGTATGGTAGTCGCAATCTTATTTCCAATCAAGTTGGGCTGTTTTACTTTGCTCTGTTCATCATAGATCAGCTGAGCATGCGCTCATCAGAGCCCTGTTGTTCAATTAGGAAAGTTGTTGGCTGATTCATGCATTCCTGTTGTTTACCATGTTAGGCTATTGGCATTGCAAAAGTAATTCACATTTTGGACTTGTTCCAAACCGTCAGCCAGATCCACATCAAACTTTAGTCTGGCTGTACCCTGGGTGGATCTATGCCAAGTGTGTTAAAGTGGTCATGCTCCGATGATTTCTAGATTTTTTAATAATTTTTGTTCATCTTTTGGTAAAATATGTTTAAAATCCTCCCCAAGATAAAAGTCACAGAACCACTTCAGTCTCTTTTTCTGAGGTCAGCAGAGCGCAAGGACTGTCATAGTCCTTTTTTTTTTTTTTTTTTTTTTTTTAAATTTGCAATTTAGTTCAACCAAGATAGTACACATGCAGAAAGTTTAGAATGTCATCTTGTTTGGTGAGCACTTACAGCGGGTCACTTGTGTATGGCGTGTTCTTACAGTCACCTGTGCATTACCTGCGTGTAGTCAGCACTGGCATGCCAAAGGGTGGCATTGATAGACAGCACAACTGTGCCACATTTCTGCCACATATTGGTGTACGTTTATGAAGGCATTGCCACTGCAAACTGTTGTAAATGCTTGCCCACAATCCTGTCATCTTGCCTGGGTTGTGTGAGTCCAAACACTGCTGGAAGGTACACGAATCGCTGATTTCACTGTGCTGGCTTCCTCTATTTGTAAACATGCCAAGTCAGGGAATTTTATGGTTGCCTGAAAAGGAAATGCAAAGGTGATACTATACAAGTCTTCAAGAGACCCATATCATCAATTTTGTAACATAAAATCTACAATTGACATTTTGGCATGACCTTGACCTTGCATTGCCAAAGATACTGTGAAAAAAATTACTGACTTGCCGATCAAGATGCATGGATATCATTAAAATTTTGTCCAAACATGCAGACAAACCTAAAGGTATCAGATCCATGGCTTGGGACTTGGAAGAGAATATAATAGGCAAAAGGAGAATATATTCAGATTAGTTATGGTATTTAAATTGCATAAGAAGATTAACATGCAGTGTTTCTTGGGTGGAGACACAAATCCTCATGGATGTACCACATGTACTGTAAGTGGTCTCCCAGAGGTAAAATGGTAGTGAAAGAACAGGGTCAGGGTCAGGGTCAGGGTCAGGGCCGTAGCCTTGGGGTCTGATTGGTCAAAGAGAATTGAGCCTGCAGATCAAAATTGCACTTGAGTACATTGAACATGAAACTCTAGTTGGTGACCTACTTTTGGGGTCACTATGACCCAAAATTATGGAATTTGGCACTTGTCCAAGTTTATTGTTTTTTTTAATTACTCAAAAAGTTATTACCCAATTTAAACAAACAGACAATGTGTGGAAAGCTGGACGTGGAGTGCACAATGTGAATGTAACATTTTTAAAGTCTGAGTTAAAGGTGAAGGTCAAATGGCCAGTTGGAATATAGGGGTCATCTTGTGCATGCTCTGCACCCCACAGTTTTTGAGTGAGGCAGATATAACTTTTAGGACATATAAAGTGTATGGAAATCAACATGGACTTCAATGTTGGTGGTGCCACCTACATGTACATGTACATCATTATGTAACAAATGGGCCAAAATGTTAAAATCTTGCCACCAGTCCAGCATCCTTGATTTTTTATGGATCTTCATGAAATTTAGATAGATTGTGGAGGTCAAAATCTCAATTTAGTGTGATACTAGTGGCACCACCTATACTTTGATGGAAATTATGTATTAAAGTGTCTTGAAGGATATAAAATTTCATATCTTGGATAAAAAAAATAATTAGATATGCCAAATTTATAGGATATATAGACCATGTCCAATGCTAATATGTTGTATAATATCAGTGACCTTGACCTATTTTTTTAGGTCACCACACCTGTAAAGTTTAATGAGGTTATTTTGTAATGGCAGGGTGTAGCTTTGACATCAATGGCCAAGAGAATGTTTTGGTGATAGTCATCACCAAAACATTCTCTTTGTAATATGTAAGTGGAGCATTAGGTCCTTGGGCTTCTTGCTTTCTAAGGCACCATTGTACATATCAATTATTATTTAGTAACCTGTTTTCATGGGAATTAACATGAAACTTACACATACATTAATCATAATCATTCATGTTTCATTCGTGCATGGTCAGCCTCCCTGTGGAGGGGCTGGTAAGGCCCGCTGGTAACAGTCATCACTAAATCTGCAGTTGTGTTGCATACATTGACAACACTCCCTCCCAATTTTGTCCCTTCTAATTTTACGTCTCCCTTTCTTTCAATGAGCTTGTCTATATTCTAGTATTTCAAGGCTACAGCTAGCTGTGTGCATGTATACTTTAGTTGTGTCATATTACAGATGATAATTGCTCCATAACTTTATATAATCACAAGACCTCCATTTGTTCTTAAACTTTACCTTGAGTGTCCTTCAAAGGTCAAACGTAGGTCACTGAACATATGAATCCTGTTGTCTGAGGGATATTAAGTGCTTTATGCAATATCTTGTTGCATTGCATACTGAGTCTTGAAGCAGCTGTAGCATGACTTGCTAGGCAATACAAAAACCACTAACTTAACTCCAGTGGTGCTCCAGTGTTTTTTTTTTGTTTTTTTTTTTTCGGAAGAATGCCCCATTGCCAAATACTGATTTGGGGAATGTAATTCTATGGGATCTTGGTGAGTGGTCAGAGAATGCCAGAATTCAGCACACAGGATACCAAGAGCTAAGACAAGGCAATTTTGTACTTGAATGAAGGCCCTTATTATGAGGAATTCAGAAGCATTTGCTATAAACCACTGCTATTAAAAATATACTGGGAAAATCTGTGCCCAACTTGAAACAAATTGCAGAGAATACAGTTATGCCAGTCATTCTCCATCAGATATAGCTTGAAATCTGCTATCCATCTCAGACTTAATTACATGCTTCACTTCTGCCAGCGAGGAAATATGCCTATAATTACAAGTTTCTTATCCTATTGCTTAACCTTTTGGTACCAAACATCCAGTTCCATGTAAAAAATAACAATTTTGTAGATGTGATATAGATAAAAGTGCATTGATATAGTATTGATGTTAAACATGAGGGGGCACCGTGGCATTACATAGTATTGATATTTATACCAGGATGCGGGGTGGAGTACATCTACACGCCCCCAAGAAACTTAACTCATCCAAGACTCATTTGGCCCATCTTTCATCCCAAGATTGTCACTCGGTAAGGGAGTTGGAAGGAATCAGTATGTTTTGCATGTAATGTTTATGAAAGGGTCATGCTTACATTCAGAACCAGTTTCAACAGGTTTTGTCAATTTCATGATTACTCCATGTACTCAAAGTTATTCACAAAAGAAAAAGGATGAAAAAATGACTTGAGGTTCATTTTTCTTTAAGAGAAGACTGAATAGGTCAGTGATACCAACAAAGCTTCCAGTACTTCTGTGCCATATAAATATTGTTTGCTGACAAAGTCAACAGACTTGTGTGGATCAACTTGTAGTCAGAGAAACAAGAGCAGACCTACAGAAGATTTGAGGGAGTAAGCTACCACAGGAATGTTAACACAGTCCATCCGTACCTGCACCTCTGCCCCCAGCAGGTGGTAGCCCAGGACTGTGGCTAAATTTGACAAATCAAGGCTTACCCTCCCAGGTATCTCCACTAACCTGGGTATTTTTCTGGCCTTTTCCTGAAAAAAAAAAAAAAGTATAGACAAATAAAAAAAAGCAAATCTGCTGCAGAAAGTCACAGTTCTCTTTGGTGATTAGTAGAAGATCAGGAGGCTCTCGTATGGCTCAACCAATTGATAGTGAGGCTTTTTGGTAGCTTTTTATAAAATTTAATTGATAATTCATACACTTGTTTAAACATTTTATTCAGTGTCAGTCCTGAGCAGGATAACAGTAGGGTTGTAGGATTTTGGCGAAAAAAGGAGGATTTAGTAGGATTTTTGATACAACAGATGCATAAAAGGCTCAAATTTGTACAAGTTTGCCCCCAAAATAAGCCAATTCTCATACATGTCATGTCATGCACTTTAACATGAATTAAGTTATTTTGGGATTAGGCTCAATGTTTACCATCAATCCAGTGTTAAAATTTTACTTTCAGCAGTATTTATTATTTTTGACTGCACCAGATGTCATTCATTCCCTAATCATTGCAGAAATATCAAAATTGGATAGGTGTGCACCTCTTATGTTCACATTCAGTTTGTTGACAATTTCAACTGGATTTTTAACTAGTCCTGGTACAAACACTAAAAAAGCTAAAAGAAACCCCAAATCAAAGATTGTGATGCTATAATTCCAGCTTTTTAACTTTTTTGGTAAGAAAGAAGTGTTGATTAATTGTAATATGGCCCTATGATACCCTCAAAAACTAAGACTTTTTTGCCCTTTTTATTATTCAACAGTGGCAGTAGATATTAATATTTGATTCAAAACACAGGTAGTATCATTGAAATCCTAAGTATATGTAACACAAAACTGTTTAAACTATGAACAGAAATGAAATGTTAAAATCTCAACAGTTGGTAATTTCCAATTAGCATGAAAAGAAATTTTGCTGTGTGTATATTTTTACAACCACTTAACACTGAATTCATGTTTTTCACAAAAGTTTAATTTATAGTAAAAAAAGAGCACTTTCTTTCTTTAAGAAGCCCAAACAGACTACTTTCTGTTGCTTGAAGCTTATCATATCACATCCTTATAACCGCTTGTAGAGACAAGCAAAGTTTGAATATTAACAAGCAGAGTTTACATGACCAGTTTATAAAAAGATAGTAGGTTTCCATGACAAGTTGTCAGAAAAAGAAAATTAAGATGACAACTTGGAAAACAAAAAGCATTGAAAATATTAAATGGAAGTAGGCACCTGAAATACAAGGTAAGCTTTAAGCAGAAAGGTGTTAGAACTTGAAAGTACAAGTAGGTTACCCAATCTGTGTGTTCTGCTGGTTGACATGGTCAGAGTATTAGGCGATCCTGTGTTAAATGAAGAGGAGGATCCTACTGTTCAGTTCACTCAGACATCTGTGGTAATCATCATGGTTACAATGTACCTATGAATCTTTTGCAATTGTTCCCCCCTCTCCCCCCCCCCACACACACACACACACACTGGGAGAATTGATGGTTTGCTGCAATTGACGAAACTTGTAGTCGGAAGAGCATGTTATTCATTCCTGACATGCTTGTTATAAGTCAGAGGTGCTGAATCGATGCACAATTTGTTGGTCCATCACACGTTTCTGTGCCCTGGCTAAGGGCACTAACACCTGGTGCATGGCTATCCTCCTGAAAAGAACACCAGCAGAAATCAATCAGATGTTGTAGTGGTATGGGATGTTTGTGGCCAATGGGTAGGAGTGACCAGAACAACTAACCTTGTAGACTCTGGAACACTTGTGAGAAGGATGCAAACATGATGGCATTTTGCTTTCAGATTCCTCCCTGAAATTAGGCCCATTTTCTTTGAACTGTTTTTCCATGCTGATGGATGATTTCACCATATACTTACCTGAAATTAACTCTTTAAGTGCCAAATTTTCGCCTGAGTCAACAGCTTTTCTCTGGAACTAGAGGCATGCTGGTACTTGAATGAAAGGTCTTTTTACGAGGAATACAAATCCGAGATCCTTATAATAATTGAGACTAGTTTGACTTGAGTAGATCGACTTTAGACGTGATTGGCAATGGAACAGTTAAATGTGAATAGGGAACAGCATACAAGGGTAGAAGGTACTTGTGTCCATCCTGTAGAGAGCACTCAGTAAGGATGACTAGGGTGGGGTTTTTTTGGCCATTAATTTTCATCATAATTTGCAACTTAATAATTTGAAGTGTGTAGAAATGCCAAACTTCTGACAAAAACATTGTTTGTGGCCAAAAACAAAAATTGTATTAACTTAACTGCTATTAACTTTGCTGCAAAAATTAAACCAGTTCATTCAAGCTGACACAAATTCCATTGGGAGAAGACAGTGTGGCCTTCACAAGAATTTTACATTGGGTACATATAATCTTGCTAATTGTGACTGCTCCTTTGTGCATAAAAATTTCTGACTACAAGTTTGAACATGCCTAGTAAGCGCATTTTGCATTGCTCAGGCAATGCAAAAACCACTCACAGGAGCCTTTACTCTATACTCTAATACTCTCCATTGAGTCATTGTTGGGATTCTTTGGTGTGCATCACTGAGGTCATGGCACTGACATTGGTCATAGAATCCCCACACTGACTCGATGGGGAGTATTGAAGTCTTTTCTTTTATGTCCCAGTGAAGTTCACTCTCATATTTACCCATTTTCCATGCATTTCACTGCCTCTACACTGTCCTTGGCAAAATCATGCTCCTTCATTGTGAACTGTGCATGGATATTATGCACTACTTTCACAATTTCTTCAAGAAATTGCCAGAATCTGAGTGGTTTTATTTTTGTTTAGCAAGGGACTATATATCATAAATTGCAGAGGAAACTACCATAAATTGCTAAGATAACAATTAAAACAACACTTTACAAAAAAAAAAAAAAAAACCTAACAAAAATATTCATTAAACTGATTTCTATCACCAGGTCGAAGTGCATTTTTCTCAGGTCGTGGTTGTCTCAGGTAATGACCTACAAAGTAGCATTCTGATTGGCTAATAGGCCGTGACAACCCTTCAAACATAAAGGAACATGGTATCATGAAATAATACATTGGTCAGGTTTGTGTGACAAGGACACGACACGTGGCTCAATGCTGATTTTGGATTCCTCAGTGATCGTAATTGTTGCCTTGAGAAAGCTGAGTCGCAGCAAAAGCAATTGGGGATACTGTCTCACATGCAGGGATACACGAAGAGCAACTACTCATTTTTTGGCTCTGTTAACCATAGGTCACAGAGCTCATGGCATCACTCGTGTCTGTCTGTCCATCCATCATTCCATCCGTCCATCAATAAAATTTTACCTGTGAGTGCAATGCAGTCTACGGTTTTCAAGATAGCCCCATATAACTTTCAGGACTTATCAAGTACAGGATTTTGGGGGGGGGATGGAGGTCAGCAGAGCATTAGGTCTACGTGCCTCTTCTTACAAGTGACTGCATTTTATTTTATTTAAAATACCAGTATTCCCCCAAAGATGATTTGGTGTTTGTCAACAGTTTTGCTTTGTCAAACGGTACTGGAAACATCAAGAAAGCCATTTTGCCTCAAATAATTTTATGTCATGTGGCACTAGATCCAATGGAGCAGAACTTGTCATTTTGTCCAAAATGGTGACCAGGTCATCTACATTTACAAAGAGACGTGCTTTCAATCAAAGGCAAGGGAAAAGTTGATTGGCTGAGGAGTCGTCATAACTTTGGCTGTAGGAAGAACAGTTCAATGACCGAGGAACACATTATTCATGGAAAATAATGATGCTGAGGCCATCAGGGTGAGGCTCATTATTTTCGGAGAATGATGTGTTTCTGAGGCAAGTAATTGACTTAAAATCCATTGTTCCCATGCATGAAATAGTGCAGTGACAGTTGACTTTGTTAAAAAATTTCAGTTGTTAAAAATGTGATACGTTCACTGCAATTTGTCATTCAATGAAAATAAAGATGAGTTTGCAAAACACAGTGATGTCACCAACAGATTTGAACGTGAGGGAATGGGGAATGAAGGAGTGCGTTCACACTTCACACAGAATAATTTGTCAGTGTTACATTTGACACAACACAAAGGAGGGATCTCATTAAGCGGCTCACAAATCGACTTTCATTTCGTCAGGTGTGATTTCACAGGGATTACTGGTTTCTGCACTGCCAGGAAGATCATGCTGCAGCTTGCTGCCAGGGCAATGCAGCAACCAAAGCCTTTATGGTGCAGAATGGACAATTCATTACTTGTATTCTTTGCCGTTTAAATTTGACGTAAAATATGCCTTTTGTATGACTGACACTGACTGATTGTTGAGGTTTGTGTTTCATGCAGAATTAAATTGTTCTAGCTCATGTAAATCAAAATTGATTATATATACTTTTACCACCTCATGCTTGCTGGACAGATATACCATATTCTTTTAAATGAACAGCCCCCATCCCCCATCCCCAATCCCACCTTTCTTTGATCAGAGAAAGTACATGTATAGATAAATAGAATATCTTTTAGGATTCGCACAACTTGCTTGAAGATGGAAATATACCTGGCTGTAGGGTAGTGCAGGCTTTTTTATTTTTTGGCGGAGGCATGCAGTTTTCGGTCACCCCAACCATTCTTTAACGGTGCTGCACACCCGTCACATCATTCGATATTTTGGTCTCGTGCTGTGTTTGGCAGCTGGATTGCCCTCATGGGTGAGGTACGTTGTTTAGGCCTAGCAGCTCTCGTTATTTTCATGAAATTTTACCGTTTTTCCTTCTCTGTCCATTTCTGTGTGCCGCCATTTTGTTTTTGAACAGTTCCAACAAAGGCAAATAGACCAAATACAGTAGGTTTATGGAAGTTTACCATCGCAGATCATTGGGAGAGGAAGTATGGAAAGTATTAATAGTTAGGACATTAGTGACAAGGCAGATTATCGTGATAAAGGACCATTGTTGTGTAGTAGGCTGTAATACTGATACAAGAAACGTCAAACTGACAAATATCAAAAATAAAAGTGCCGCTTTATTCCTTCCATCAACCAATATTCCTCGTTCTTTTAAATACTGTTTCTGCCATGGCAGATTCTGTTTTTTTTTTTAAGAAATAAATGCCCATGTTTCACTCTTCGTTACTTCCAGTATTCAATACAGTGGTAGCGCTGTGTGGTGAGATTGAATGGCCCGCTAATTGCCCAGAAACCTATGCACATCTTGCTCTGATATCTGAATCTCCACTGAGGTTTCCCCACTTGGTGAACTTATGTATAGATCATATTAAATGAGTCTTACAATAATATTTGACTGGGCGTGAGGCAAAGGTACCAGGAGGTACAGCATCAGTACCTTCAAAATTTAATGTTGATGTGGCAAGATATTGCCTCAGAAGTCTCAGAATATAAGGCAATTTTGCCAAGATGCAGCCTCAGTACAAACCTCAATGTATGAGGCAACTTTGCCTCATTACAACATTGGTAAGCTCAATGTGTGAGGCAACTTTGCCTCATTACAGCATCAGTAAGCTCAATGTGTGAGGCAACTTTGCCTCATTACAGCCTCAGTGAGCTCAATGTGTTAGGCAACTTTGCCTCATTACAGCATCAGTAAGCTCAATGTGTGAGGCAACTTTGCCTCATTACAGCCTCAGTGAGCTCAATGTGTGAGGCAACTTTGCCTCATTACAGCCTCAGTGAGCTCCGTGCATAAGGAAATTTTGCCTCAGTAGCCTCAGTATGTGAGGCAATATTACCAAGATACAGCTTCAGTAGGTAGACAACTGCAGCAATTCAAGTTGTGATGGTCCCCAGCACTAGCTCCTGGGCAGTATTCATAATAAATGCTTCTTTGATTCATTCAAAACATACATCACCCACAAAAATGTGGAAAAAATTACCCAGGAGATTCTGACAAAGACAAAACAGCAAATCAAGCAGTGTACACCATTTACTGATCCATTATTTCTGCTTAACAAGGATCTGAGATAATTTTTGTTACATCCATAAAAACAATGGCAAGAAACTAACGACATATATAAACTTGATACAGTGATATTGTAAACGTCATGCAGCAGCCTGTATAAAAAGTCCATAAAGCTGTGAAACTCCCCCAAAGTAGCCTCGTTTAGTTGGGAGCATATTACTACACCTTGCAATCTGTAGCCACATGCGTGCTTAATGTCTGGCAGAGCATAGCATTACAGGCAGAATGCCGACTTTATATACTGAAATGTCAGGTGGCATCCTGGCATGTGATACTGGTGGTTTAATTATGGCATCCCTATCACAACTTATTCTGATAAAAACTTACTCAATGTGAGGCGTTTTGATCTTCACCTGCAGCCAATTTGTATCCCATAGTACAAGTTGATGGAGGCCTCATGGTCAAGTGGTGGTTTTTGTTAACTAAGTGATGCTCCAACTGCCTTAATGGAAACTGTAGCCAAGGCCACTGTCTTGAAGTACGTGTATGTTGCTATTTGAATGAATGCTCTTTTCATGAAGAAGTTTTGTTTATAATTCTTACTTGATTGTACTTCAATAGACTACACAATGTGGTGTCAATATTAACTGATTCCATAACAGTCCCTGATTTTTCCGTATATGTACCTAGATTTAAGACAACAATTGCATATTTAGATTCTTCATGACAAGAGCTTTTGTTCAAGTACCAACATGCCTATAGTCTTAAGTCAGTGGTTCTGGCACTGCCTGGCAATTTGTGCTGCAGCTGTAACCCCTGAACAGAACATGGTTTATCTCACCAGAAAATGTCATTGCTTTAACCCTTTCCCCCTCAAACCGGCCAAAACCGGCTGGTGGTCAAATGTCGTCTGCTTCAGTGTTTTCAAATAATTTCAACATTTATGAAAAACAGTTTGACTGAGAAAAGTACATGAGACTTATCAAGATCACATGCCCCAGGTCAACAGCTTTCCTTGGCATGGGTTGGGCACTTGGGCACCAAGGAAAGCTGTTGACTCAGTCTTAATTCAAGGGAGAAAGGGCTAACCTGTTGTCTGTTTACCACAACGACAATTGTGTTCATATGAATGGTTTTACTGATTCCAAACGTAATTTCCGCTTTAAAAGACCCTCCATTCAAGTACCAGCATGCTTAAATTCCAGAAAAAAAATTCCAGATCAATAGCTTTCTGCTATTTGCTCTCAAACTGTTGCACTCACAGCATGCTAAGGAAAGCGATTGACTCGGTCTTAATACTTAACACAGACAGAATCAGTGAGGTTTGATTGTTAGTTTGATTGGAATTTGTAATCTAGAGGAACAGGAACAAATATTTTGTCAGCCAACAATTTGCAAGCAAAGTCGTTGACTTCGTCACAAGTTCTGAAAGTACAGGTGTAACATGTACAGCTGTTTGTTTAGAACTGTACCATAAAAAAAAAAACAAAAAAACATGTGGTAATACATGTAAACTTATTAAATGTGTGGCCATATTGTGGGTGATGATGGCGATAACTGTTAGAGCAACATTGTTATTTTTTACAAATTTATACCTATCCTTTTAATGACACCAAAGCTGTCTGGTTTCTACAAGACAAATTGATAATGTAGGGAAAACTTTTCCCATTTACTTTCAAAGTCTCGGAAAGCCACTTACAAGTTGGCTAAAAGTAATCAATGGGACGTGTCAGACACACTGTTCTGCATGTTGGCAGCACCTACTTTCTGTGTCACATGACATTTCAACCAATCAGTGAAGCAGGTTTTGTTATTCCCTGATGTCTCCAAATACATCAGCCAGGTGGGTATCATGGGGGTGTTACCTGTGGTGCTTCAAACTAAACATTTTGAAGAATATCCAGGGCATGATTTATCAAGAGTATGCATCAGCTTAACATATTCCCTCATGTACATCTTACTGAACATCCCCAACCCTAAGCAAGCAAGGAAAGCTGTTGGCTGATAATTGATCCTGGAGATAAGGGGTTAAAGAAACCAGCCAATGCTACAGTTGAAAACTTTCTAATTTTTAAAGTGACAGTCTCGTTCTCATCTTAACATTTGTTTCATGTTGCCTTCATTGCATTGTTCAGAACCCATAGCTGTCAACTTTCCCATTTTCAACAGGAGTCTTCCGTTTCAGAGACTCAAAAAGTATTTAAAAAGATGCTTGACTGGGAGGTTCTTGTAAAAAGTACATGAAATCAAACAAAACAGTCAAGTTGGTCATGCATCTTTGGGCATTGACACCTATGAGAACCTATACATTTTATACCGATCATATTATGTATCTTGCCTGAGAATTTGAAATTTGCAAAGAATGTTTTTTTGATTCTTCAGATTATAGAATTTGCTGAAAGCTTAGAAGGACCCATGATTGATGGATCATGTTTATTGTACCCTATCAGTTACACCTACCAGTTTCACATGGCCGTCCCATCTGTCTTGCATAAAATGGGAAAAATAGCGCACCTGGTGTATATCAGGTCTAACCCTTTTACTATGCTGGGGGTCTTTTCCCCTTTTTTTTGGCTACATTTTCTCAGGTTTTGCACATAACTCTTGAAAAACAAAAAACAAAAAAAACAAAAAATTGGCAAAAAATCAAGTTCGCAGATATATTTTGCATGGGATATTCAATTGATTGACTCATAATGTCGGGTAAAATAAATTCCGTTTGATTTTTGAGGGTGGCGTGAAAGGTGACAAAATTGTATGGAAAAGTTTTTAAAAAGTCAGATCTTTTAAAACAGATAAGGGTTAAGAGACCCCGAAGGTGAGGTCAGGTAGCAAGTCTGTTTACTGTTACATCAGGAATTGGATGCGCAGCCATATCATGGTCACCTTTATGCATAAAAAGTGAAGTATGACTTGCGTTGAACAAAAATGGCAAAGATCAGGTGCAACCTTCACACCGTAATTGTTGTGGCTGCCTATGAATCATCAGTCAAAGAGCCAGGAGGTCATTAAACAGTTGACGCTTATATCATCATCTCCCCGAAGTGACTCACAATTTACTTTCAGTTTAGTCTACATGGAGTAACTGTCAGTTTGATTTTATTCACTGAAAACATGATGATGATATAAAATGGCGGCTTTATAGCTTGCCCATATGTTGGCGTTTCCTGTCTGCTACAGCGAGGCAGCATCTGAGGTACCTTCATCTCGCAGGTAAATGGAAGGTGGAAAATCAGCAGAAGCAATATACATCTCTGAGCAGGGTGATTATGCAGCCCTCACCAATCCACACACCCCTCCAACTGTTAGAGGACAGGGACCCATCTCAAGTTTACAGTGCTGTGTCTGCATTTATTGCCACTGAAACACTTAGAATCTTACCTGAATTTGCGTCAAATTTAGTGCATAGGAATAGTGTAAGAGCACTGAAGTATAATTTTTTGGTTTGTTTGTAGATTTCTATGACTTTTTTGGGGACAGCTGATCCACTTCTGACAGCGTCATTGTCAGACCACTACAGCAAGCTAGGACTGACTTTTGAGTCTGGTCAATGACACCATTGACCCAGGCCTATTATGAAGGCCCGTGTGCACCCATATGGTGAATCTCCTCTGACTTTGACTTTGTTCCAAGGTGTAGAATGTCTCTAAAACAGAACTATGATATGGATGCGGGACAAGACATGCCGCAACAGGATGGAGGTCTCGTCTAGACTTAAACACAAAACCATGGTTACCACATGGAAGGAAGTCCCTTGCAAGATAAAACCAAGGTTACCAGAGTAGAACAGATCAACTTGGCTGGGACACAAACTAACAGCTAGAAGATGTAAGACATGATGGCCCATCATACCACAGCACAGTGGTCCCTGTCTTATTATGCCTCACCTACATGCATCAAGGACCACCCTTCTTATCTCGCCACTATACTCTTGCAGAAAGAGTCCATAATTATCTCCTGTTCTGGTCAAGAAGGACCACGCATCTGATCTGTCCACTTGTCGTCGGGTTCAGATGGGATGGTCGGGGGGGGGGGGGGGGGGTACAGTAGTGAGTAGTGGAAAGACTGGAATGCAAAGGTAATGGTAATGGGTAAGTGTAAGTAATATACATATATTACATAGAACAAAAAACCATTGTAACAGGATTGAAGATACATATAGTTGGATGGAACTAGTAACCCCAATAATAGGATGTAAGAGCCTTTTATAAAATACAAATCCATGGCCACCAAGTAGAACATTGAGAGTCCAATGCAACAAGTTCCCATGACAACAGGATGGAAGGGTCTTGTATATAGAATACAAATCCATGGCAGTTAGATAGAAGAGACTTGAATGGAGCAAGTTACCAAGACAACGGGATGAAAAGGATATAGATAGAGTTAGTAACCATGACAACTGGATGAAAAAGACTTGGCTGTAACACAAATGCATGTGACAACAGGTTGAGACTGGGATAGAACGCAATACTTAGACAATAAGATTAAAGAGACTTGGTCAGAATAGGTAACCATGACAACAGGAGGGATGAGACTTGGATAGAACATGCTGTCAGGCCACCACTGAACAACATTGAGGCACCTAACATGTAATCTTTTGATTTGAGACTTCTTTCTGTATTGACTAATGCATGATTGACTATTGTATGGTTTATTGCTTAGGCGTTAAGTCTCAAAGTATTGCTGGGAAATGGTCTGGGATCAGCTCACAACTATATCAATTGATCTCCTACATGTATGTCGGTATACTGCCTCCGTTTGCACCACTTTTGGATTGCTTCCATTTTCTGTGTTACACTTACGTTATTTGGATCTTCAGGTGACACGATCAGATAATTCCTGCTGTGAAGACAGATCAAATTGGGAAAGGTACAGATCCTCCACTTTGTACATATTGATAAACGCCATGTGGCATACTGGAAAATGTGGTCCTGGCCCATGGCCAGGTATCATCGCTTCATGGGCCACTCACTGTTATGCAAAAAGGAGCAACAGTGCCACATGTTCCATATAGTTCCAAATCCCAAAAATATCCAAATCCAATTGCTCTCCACTCCATAGCCAATCCAGTCACTGTGTGGGCCCATGTGGTTTAATGTGGGGTTGATACATCCCAGCCCAATCTGCATACATAACAAACGTGCACTCTTACTTATGTGAGTGCTCCAGGTTTATCATGTGTATTGCATTATGGCTCTCCAGACAGCCTGGTGCAAGCATTTTAAAGGTTTTTCATGGGACACTTCACACAGTGCAACTGAAGAGGATACAGTTTAAAGACACGGACCTAGACGTACCAATTTTACCCGAGCTATATTGGCAGACAACTCAAATGAATTTGGAGTAATCATAATGATTTAGATGAAAATGGAGTGTGTAATGTCCCAATCTTGGCTTAAAAGTGTCAAGCTGGTGTTGTGGGGGCAATTTCAACAGCATTTAGGATCCAGTGATGCTACATCCCACAATGGAAAATGGGAATTTGTATTGTGAAGTCAATGTGTTATTCTGTGTATATGAGGGGTCAACATATTCATGATACAGTAGAACTTTACCAGTGAAGTACAGTGTTAGAAACAAGACATGAAAACCATTGCCGCCAGCCCCATTTAGTCTACTTTGCATACTTACTGCAGCTTGCCTTGGGTTCCGATGTCAGGCTCAGAGCTAAGTTTTAAACTTGATTCATCAGCTTGCCACAGAGCACTTTTGGTACAATGTACCCAAAACACATCAAGGAAAGTTGCTGACCTGAACTTTTTTTTAATATTTGGAATTAGTAATTTTAATCTATGCATGTGGGTACAGTAAAACCTGTAAAACCGAACACCTCCGACTACTGAACACCTCTCACTTCCGAACACTTTTTTTCGGTCCCAAATGATTTACATGTTATTTAATAGGAGACCTGGGTGTTCAAACCTGTCACTACCGAACACCTCTCACTTATGAACACCGAACACCTGATTTGGGTCCCAAACCCCAAAATGAACCTGTCACTACCGAACACTCTCATGATATTTTGTAATACCAGCAGTTAAGTAACATCAGGAAGTCTTTCATACACAAAAATTTAGTAGTTTTGAACATAAATCTGTAAATCTATTTAATTTGTGTGCTCTTTTTGTTTGTTTGTTTGTTTGTTTAAATTGTCATTGTACAAAGTTTGAATTAAAAATATGTTGACCAGAATAAACTCCACAACAGTAGATTCTTCTTCCCCCTGGCTAATTTACTCATTTATCTTACTTAGACTCATGTGGATTGACTTTGACATGTTTATGTTGACTGAGTATTCCTTTTAAGGGAACAAAAACATTTCTGATTCCAGCTATTCTAAGCAGGGACAGGATTAAACACCTATAGGTATCATTCAGGCATTATACTCAGCTCTGTCTCTAATTGAATAGGTCTGACATGTTCCTTGTTCACTGATTATTTCTTCAAAGTGATCAGGGTATGGTGTCCATTGCAGCTTGTTTTAGGTGTTCTAAAACACAAGACAGGATTAACACAAATATCACTCATGTGTTAAACTCAGCTCTGTCTCTGATTGAATGGGTCTGGCATACTCATTGTTATCTGATTACCCCTTCAAAGCAATTAAGCTCCACTATCCACAGCTAATTGTTTTAGGTGTTAAGAAGGATTAACGCCAAGTCAGCTACATAACTGCATGTCTCACTGTGTGCCTTCAGTATGTCTTGAAGCTTCTAGCTTGAGTACAGCACTGTCATAAATTTGTATAAGTCATCCTGATTCAACTTAACACTCAAGTGTATGCCAGACTATGGCGACTAAAAAGAAAATTCTGACACTTGAGGAGAAATATTCCCTCATAAAAGACTCTGCTGGTGGACAGAGTCAGCGCAAACTGGCTGCAAAGTACCAAGTGTCAATTGGGACAGTGAATGTTACTCTGAAAAGAAAAAGAGAGCTGTCAGATGCTTATGAAAGCAACATCAACCCCAAGACAAAGAATATGAGATATTCCAGCAAATATGAAGATATAAATGAGAAGGTCCTGATTTGGTTCCAGGCAGCCAGAGCCAAAAATATACCTGTGTCAGGCCCACTTCTTCAGAAAAAGGCCCTTGAAATTGCAGAAAGTTTGAAGATCACAGACTTCAAAGCATCTAATGGCTGGTTGAATTCATTCTGTTGTGTGTGCAAGACCCTTGACTGTTAACAACTAGGCCTGAAAGACATTCCGGGTACATGTATGTAGTCATATTCCCTACCCTAATTACCAACCCTCCGACTACCGAACACCTCTGACTACCGAACACTTTTGCTGGGTCCCCAAAGTGTTCGGTAGTGACAGGTTTTACTGTACTTGAATGAAAGATCACTTAATAAAGAATCTGAATTTTATAATCATTTCACTGATGCAGGGAAATTGAGCTTTTACTAAGTTTTAGACATGTCGTTCTAATTTACGAGCAGGATTGTCCTGAAGCATGTGTGTGCTGTATCTAAAACACCCTGGTCTACCATGTGTCAAGGTCTCAGCCTGCATCCATAGAAAACTCATTAACCCTGACTGAGGAAGCAACCTCTTGGCTCAGACCACTTTTCAATTGTTCTGTAACTAATTAATGCTGGTCATATCCTCACCACACTTTGTTCACCTGTGAAAAAAATCGCACGTATAAAATTAAACCATGCAGGGGTACACAGTGACCATGCTCTTTGACCAGCCCACAGGGCCAGAGTTACACTTTCCTTTATGCCATCCCACATGGACCCAGGCCATCCATATGGACCAGGCAGTACATAGGCCTCAAGTAGGCCAGGCCTGTACTGGTAGCCAGGAGTAACTGAACACTGTGTGGGCTGCCGGTTGGCGTCAATCACACGCAATAACACACTGCGGTGGTGTGTATTTCAGGCAGCAAAAGAAGAGAGGCACACACCACTGTGATCTACCTGTGGACAGTACACATCTCTCCAGCATCAGAGCTGCCAGCCCTTGGGTAGGGACCAGCCAACGCTGTGGTCAGAATATCACACGGAAGATTTGGCAAACCCTGCTTCGATCAATCACCAGGAACATGGCACTTGACAGGAACTTTTCAGTACCATACAAAGTACCAAAATGTGACTAAGTGAGCAAGTTTTTTCATCAGATCCAGTAACGTCAGGTGGAAGCCGTTTGTACCTGGGATATGTACGTCCCTGTGGTTGACACCTCTGTGGATCTCTTATGGGCCAATGGGAGCAGAAACTACTCTGCAACGTGGCCACGGACTGATTCATAGCAAAAAACCCCCACCTGGGGCCTCTCGTCTCAGCTGGGTCTGAGTGACGGGTGGAGTTGGCTGGTCCCAGATTTAAGTGTGCCAAATACAGGTCTTCTGCAGGCATACATAAGCAGAGGAGGTCACTGCAGAATGTGAGTCCAGCTCTCTTTGATATTATTAAGGTCTACACTGATTGCAGTGAACACGTTGCTTGATATCCTGACCGAAAACCGGTTACTTCGCATGTGTGTGTGTAATTTTTCACTCAAGTTACATAAGGTTATTTCACAAGTACCTGTGGGGTAAAGGTATGAGATAAGAGAAGGTGTGCCACGCAGGTAGATACAGTCAAACGCCAGTACTACCATTGCCAGCATCTTGGATACAACCATGTACTCCTGCTGTGCTGCTGAATCTATCAATGCTATATCTCACAGTCAAAACTTCACAGCTTTCACTTTTGATGTTGTTTCATTTACCCCAGTGTTTCACAGAGCAGAAACATTAACCCACTGTCAACTGCCATCAGAGTCGAAGTACTTTAAACTGAATGTCTCTGAATTATCAAAAGGATACTGTATTAGTATTCTTTGTAAAAAGGCCTGTCGTATCCCAGCATGCCTATAATGCCATAGAATATAATGGTCCAGGTCAACAGCTTTCCTCGGTAAACTTTGAGTGCATTACACCCAAAATGCACTGAAGAAAGCTGTTGGCTCAGTCCAGAACTTAGCACTGAAAAAGTTAATGATAAAGGGTTTTTTAAGACAAATAATGAAAAACACAAAACGAAGGCTGGCTCCGAGAGTGCAATGTTGTCTGACAGTTTTAACCCAAGTGGGGCTCTTCAAGAACCAGAATTTAACAGCTGCAATGCCGTATTTATGTTCAAAACGTAGCAATTCTTGTTACGTCTTGTATTCTTTGTTGTGATGTTTTATGTTGACAATGTATCTGGGACTCAATATCATGCACCAGCTATGGGTTGGCACACAATTTTGAGAGAGACACTGTCCACCTGTTCAAAGTAACAGGGTGTGCCACACGTGTAAGTTAGACGTGTAGCCCGTAGGGCTCTGCAATTCTGTTTTTCAATAGCAGTCCTCAGGGCCAGCAAGTCTGGTATTTGACCAGCTTCCAGTCCAATAAGGCTGGTCCGTGCATGCAACTATCATTTAGAAAAGCTAAAATTGTGGTTGCCCCTAGGGCTAGTCTTTGGAAATTCTAACTTGCCCTGATTGGAATTTTACTTGTCCTGGACTAGTGGACATGCAAATTTGTGAGCCCTGAGCCCGGATATATGTGTCTCCAATGTGGGACAAAATATCGGGAAATGAGAACTATGGAAGTCCTAAATTAAAACCCTATCCCCAGGTTTAATGGAAATAAAGATTGGGAATGGGTGGGGAGTCTGTACAGTCTTGTGCTGCATAAAGCCTGTCCATGTACTATTTGGATATGTTGCCAGACTTAAATTACAATGTGATAGAGATCAGTGTGCATCCCACCACTGAGGATTGTCCTTATATACTGCAGTTTGGATTTCTCCACCCATAACATTCTGTCTTATTTCCAAGGGAAAATGAACATGGAAATGGTGAAAATTTAGCATGAAACAATACGAATATGCTCATTTTCCCATGATATTGAGACCGAAAGGCTCCATTGTGCATACATGTAACTGGTGGATCCAGAAATGATGTCTTCTTAGCCTGAGCACTTCAGTTTTCTGCAGTTTTGGGGGGTGTCAGAATGTGTTCAAAAATTCGATTTTTTTAAGTGGAAGCCATTATGGTGACCCCAAGCAAAATAAAGATATTAAGACAAATGTGAATAACGAAACAGCCTCTCAAACAGTCTAAATTTGCCGAAAATCATCCTCAGATGATATGTACTTGGGAGGGTGGAGAGATAGAGCTTGGTTTAAATTTACTGAGATCAAAATAATGACAGTAAGTTCATTTTAAACTTGTGCAGCAATATCTCAGAAAAGGCTGGAAAACATCGGCAACATTTAAATATTCTGCAACAGAAGACTGCTGACAATGCGGCTGAGAGTTCGAGAAGGGTTGTTCCAGATTTCAGTGTTGTTTATTCTGCTCTTTGCCTCCAAGTTGTGCTATATTGTTTCTAAACTAACAATGATAGAGGTCATCCTAATTAATACCAATTCAGAGGAACCCAAATGTGTATAGGTTCAATAGCAACTCTTGGCAAATGTATAGGTCAAAGGTATTGTGAGGGAGCCGTTGTTGGTTTTGGCACTGGTGATGGTGTCTGTATCATGGAAGTAAGGGAGCACCCTGTCCAACTTGTTGGTCTAAGAGATACAAAAGATTTACTCTGTGTATATTGGCTGTTTCTATGATTCATGACAAATTTGTGAAATTTGGTGTGTGAGAACAGCATCAGGTTACGGTACATCTTCAAAGATAGAGTTTTAGGTGATTTAAAGTCTGAAATCTTTGTTATACCATCATTGGAGGAAGTATCATCACTCAAGGCTATCTTAGCCATCTCCCTCTTGCTGACATGATATCTCGGGACTAGTTTGACTGTCTGTGGTCAAATTTAGCACAATAGGATCCTCATGAAACAAAGGTGAATTGCCCAGACTTTTTGGTTGGAATGTAGAAACATTTCTGAGTACTTTTGTTTAAACTTGGACCAAGGGGACCTTCAAGAAACAGATTTTGGGATAGCAAACAGGTTTTTTTTTGCCTCGATGACCATATTACTCATTCAAGTGCATCATAAAACACCTTTGTTTTGAAGTTCATCCTGCATTGAAAAACAAGAGGCCCATGGCCTTAATATGGGAGAGCAAGAGCAGAAGCTTCTACTGCTCTCCTGTAGAGGGCATTTCAGTCATTCAGGGCTAAAGTTGTGTATATGTATTCCTATTACTTTTCATTGTACTTTACAGCGTAATAGCTTTAAAACCATTTATTGCAGAAACAGCAAAATTTGTGTGGTAAAATTATGTATGTAGCTGAAATGTTTACATAATTTTTTTTTCTTTCAGCCTTAAAGGGGTAGTCTTTTGATTTGAGATTATTCTAACTTGCAATCCAGTGGGCATACACATCTCTAGCCCTAAAGAATTCTGTGCATTGGATTGTGTATTCAGCTGAATACACAGATAATTGGTTATTGTGACTCCTCCTATTCATTTCCTAAAATGCATTCCCTCCATAACCCTGAAAAATGAGTCAAGTGATCATATGATCTTTAGCTTCAACTCTAACTCTTTTAAAAAAAATTAAATTCAAAATGTGCAACTTGTGTCCAGCTATCCATACATGGTTTACTAACTTTTTGAGTTATAGCAAAACAATCAACTTGGACAAGTGCAAAACTCCATAATCATTGGGTCATGGTGACACAAAAAGCAGGTCATCAAGTACAATTCTATGTACAATGTACTCAAGGGCAGTGTTGATCTGGAGGCTCAAATTTCTTTGCCATTGATGTCCAAGTGACACCCTACCATTAAAAAATCATATCTTTCAACTTGACAGGTCAAGATCATTGATACATTGTATTACATAACATACTAGCATTGGACATGATCTATATGTCCTATAAATTTGGTGTGTTTAATCAAATTATTTTTTGACATGTGGACTTTAATATCTTTCAAGACATTTTGGCTAAAAATTTGTGTCAAAATATAGGTGGCACCACCAATATCATATGCAACCAAGATTTTGACCACTTCTTCAAACCTACTAAATTTCATAAAGATCAGAAAAAACAAAGGGTGCTAGAGTGGTTGCAAGATTTTCTCATTTTGACCCATATGTACTGAACAAAAAAAAAGTTAAGCGCCCCCCCCCCCCCAACCTTAAGTGGCGATCTAGTGAAGACTAATCAAGTGTTCCATAGTTTCATTTGGTTTATCCGCTTCAAAATTAAATTGAAACACTATCAAAACTATATATTTCCTGAAAGAAGAGAGAAAGAGTGGGATACAGCAATGGCAATTATTTTTGCTTGCGTTCAAAATTTCAAAAGATATAATTAATTGCACAACCAATTAAATTTTAATTAAATTTCTAACTTTCAAAAAAATTGGAACTGACACTAGTAATGCAGAATCAATTATTTTGGTGCCAAATGGAAGAGTATGGTATGTATTCCAAAAAGGTGTTTTGCTTTCTTCATACTATCAATATTTTTCAAGTTATATCTAATTAAACAATAGATAGATAATTAAAATTTCAATTTTAAAATTTCATTACCAAATTCAAAGAAACCATTTCTTTAAAAATAAATATGATACAGAAAAGATGAAACACCTTTTTGCAATATATACTTAAGTCTTCCATTTGGCACCAAAATAATTGATTCAGCATTACTAGTGTCTGTTCCAATTTTTTTAAAAGTTAGAATTTTAATTAAAATTAAATTGCTTATGTAATTAGTCATATCTTTTGAAATATTGTATTTAAGCAAAAATAATGGCCATTGTTGCACTCCCCTCTTACTCTTCTTTCGGAAAAGATATAACTTCAGTGGTGTTTCAATTCAATTTTGAAGAGGATACAGCAAATGAAACTGTAGAACACTTGATCAGTCTTCACTAGATCGCTACCTTAAGGAGAGGGGCTTTTTTTTTTTTTTTTTAAATTTTGAACAGTATAATGCTGTAGGAGGCACCACCAATGTCAAACGACTCTGATTTTCATATACTTTGTAAGTCCTAAAAGTTATGGTAGACTAACTCGAAAACTGTGGACTGCATCGTCTTCATAAGCGAAAAGTTTACGGACAGAATGAAGGAAGGACAGACGGACAGACATAAGTGATCACATGAGCTCTGCAGCCTTTGGGCAACAGAGCTTAAAAGTACTGAGAAATGTTAAAAAAGTTATATTTTTCATTAATGTAATTGAGAAAATAATTCAATTTATAATAATAAAATAATTCATGAATAATTTGTTAATTGTTATGAATACACAATTAACATAAGCTCATAAACTCCAGAGATATACATGTAGAACATACTGGATGAGCTTAGAAGCCCTCTTGCACTGGATTAAGCCTAACACCCCCGCCCATGACCCTCACATCAAGTTAGAGCCAGGAGACACCATTTTGTGATGTAAACCAGTGACACCAGTTGGTGACCTGACCAGGTTGAAGGTCAGAGTTCAGGTCAGGTTATATCTCAGAACAGTTACTTAGGTGAATGGTGTTTGGCATTGCTGACATGCTGACAGTTCCACCAGGAGGTATGAATGGCCATTGGATAGGTTCTTTGAGTAAATAACTGGTTGCTGAGTGGCTGCTATAAGGATTGACCCAGCCATCTGTCTGTCAGACATCACAGTTACCTTTTAGCTGCTCTGACCGCTGCCGGTGCAGGCTGCTCTGGGCGGCTGTCCTCAGCGTGTCCTTTCCCAGACTGCCAATGCTACAGGATACCAGTGGTGATATTTTAGGTAACTGATTGCAGAGTGTGGCTGTGGACATGCAGATTACAGTGAGTAGGCCAACGTGTGCAGTCTGAGCTTTTTGACGAGCTATGCAAACTTGTGCATTACAGGATGCAGTCTGTCCGTATATGTTATCTTCTATAAAACATATTTAAGTCGGACCTATTCATCTGTGAGTCTGTGTGTGTTTGTATTTATTTGGAGACCTTAGCTGTAAAACATCCATAAGATGGACACTTTGTATGTAAAATGTGACTGAAAAAAATACTTATCATTTATGAATTTCAAAATATAAATTTTAAATTTCCATTTTCCCCATAGGACACATATTGTGTCAAATTATGTAGATTACAGAAAACTACCCGCAAAGTTATATCAGACTATGTACATGTTGAGAAGTTGATCAAGAAGTGCAAATTGGCCACTGGAGGTCACTCCTGCATGTACCTCAGAACAAGAGGTATCTTGGCTGAACACTTGCGTATGGGATGCATGACACAGAAGGTGCCAACATAATATGATATTTTGTTTCGATGACCACAAAATAAGATAGCTACATGTGCTTCATGGATAGAATCAGTTTTCACGTTTCCACATTGTAATTCTGTAAGATAAACATCTACATCATGGCTGCCTTATTGGAAACAGTGTAGAATAATATAGTGCTTCATTAGTCTTTCAGTTTCAATTTTTGAGCGAGTCAACAACTTTCCTTGGCATATTTTGGGTGCACATGCCCAAGACATAAGGAAAGCTGTAGGCATGCTATACTTGACAGAAAGGTTGGTTACGAGGAATGTGAATTTAACATCATTATATTAATTCAAAGATCACCAATTTTTGTCAAAATTGGCAATGAAAGTGTTAAAACATAACCCAATACATGTATTAACCTAGCATATACAAAGATAAAAACTGTCTTTCATAAGTGCACAATAAGTTAAGTTAATGTGCTTTTAACAGTAAGTCTCTGCATCAAAGAGCGTTCATGACTTTAAGCCATGAAAAGAAAGTCATAGCAGAGAAATGTAAGAAAATGTTGGCTGAATAACAAATTTGTTTTGACACCAAGGCATAAGTGGCCAATGTGTCATTTAGAGCTGGAAAATGTACACAGCAAACGTGCAGCTGAGGTTAACTCTTGTAATTCTATCTTTGCTGTTTTCATTGCTCGTAAAATTAGATGTCTGGCTAGATAAATGATGTGGTACCATACCACATACTACTGTTACAACATTCTGTGGTCCTTTAAAATGGTCTTGATCACCGTAGAAGAATTTGTCCCACCCCTCAATGTGTACAAATCTTATCTTTATGATCGGCAATGTGACATAAACTAGAAATCCAGTTGTCTATGTCAACTTTTTTCCCCCTCACTGCTTTGACAGGAGTTAAATTTTCATTCGTATGAGTAGCTAATCAAGACTGCAAGTTCTGATCTGTCATCCCTGAGCATAAGGAATTGTTCATCATTTTCATCATTTCCATAAACAATACTTTTGGGGGGAGGGGATACATGATACTTTACAAAGTTGACAGGAAACAAAAACAATAGTTAACCCTTTCACCCTCATATCACTTGGGTTTTGGTCCACTCTACTCCTCAAATTTATTCCTCATGAACAGTGAAAATGTGCTATGAACACTGTGTGCTGTATACACCAAAACAGTCACTGTCTGGCCCTGTATTGTAGGAACAGATGTTGGCACGTGTGGGTGGTATGACTAATTTAGCATTGTAGTTTTGGTATTGATGTTTTATTTGTGGTAAAATGTATAGATTTATTTGTCCATGCACTATAAATAATCATTGATAATCATTTAAGGCATGTAAAAGTGTTGAAATCTGCAGAGAAAAATGCAAGTCTCCACAAGTTTGCGGTCTCTGTAGGGCCATGTTTGTTTACAAATGTCTGGATGTTTGGCACTGTGGGAAAGCCAAGAGTCGGTTTTATTTTGGGATACTCTCCTCTTATTGGATAAATTTGATGAGTGTCAATCTTTTGCGCCCTAAAAATCAGTCAAATTTGACAATAATATCCATATTTGGAAACTCGATGAGGTTATGGGGTCATTGATCCAAATCTGGTGCTCGGAATACTTCGGACATACTTCGGACATACTTCGGACACATCAGAAAGCACTTTGGGCTGCCAACGATAAGTGAAAAGTACTTCGATTTCTGATAACTGCTGAGCAGTGAATTGAAACCAACAAACATGGATGCTGTTCCCTGATAAACTTTCAAAAACAGGCCAGATAAGTGTGACACAAGAAGTTTCATTTTGCTGTTCATTATCAAATTTTGGCAGAGAAACATCCCACACAAACTATAGTAAAGGGGAAAGATGCATAGTGAACAAAAACGTGGACATGAGGCACGGGAAGAGTCAAATTCATTGAATGTGCTGAATATGCATTGTAAATAATATCGATCAACTGTCTTCTTCCCACCATCAGTAATTTCACCAAACAAAGGCTCCATCCTGTTTTTTAGTTACAATGGTGGCATGGTGATATGAAGGGAATAATGCAAAAATTGCGTACTTCAGCTGAGGGTTTTCATGATTTTCCTGTAAATGACTTGATATAGAAAGGGAAAACAGTTTCCATGCATGCATTAAAAATGGCCGGAGTTGGCTGACTTGAGGGGAAGCTCGATGTGGCAGGATATGGTCGACTTGAGGGTGAAAGGGTTAAGTGGTCACATACAATCAGTGGATTTGCCATGGGGTAACTGGACAAAAAGAAAGAGAACACTTACATTGAAGACTCGATAAACATTACTGATACATTTTCACTTGGACTTAGCTTGGAAAGTAAGCCAGACTTGCCATGGCTGTGCAAACCACTCTTGTCGTGGCTGTGCAAGCCAGACTTACCATGGCTGTCTGAGCCAGACTTACCATGGCTGTGCAAGCCAGACTTACCATGGCTGTGCAAGCCAGACTTACCATGGCTGTGTGAGCCAGACTTACCATGGCTGTGTGAGCAGAATGGGACTTGCAGTGGCTGTGAGAGCCAGACTTGCCATGGCTATGTGAGCCAGACTTGCAGTGGCTGTGTGAGCCAGACTTACCTTGGCTGTGTGAGCCAGACTTACTATGACTGTGCAAGCAAGACTTGCCATGGCTGTGTGAGCCAGACTTACCTTGGCTGTGTGAGCCAGACTTACCTTGGCTGTGTGAGCCAGACTTACCTTGGCTGTGAGAGCCAGACTTGCCATGGCTGTGTGAGCCAGACTTACCTTGGCTGTGTGAGCCAGACTTACCTTGGCTGTGTGAGCCAGACTTGCCATGGCTGTGTGAGCCAGACTTGCCATGGCTGTGTGAGCCAGACTTGCCTTGGCTGTGTGAGCCTGACTTACCCTGGCTGTGTGAGCCAGACTTACCTTGGCTGTGTGAGCCTGACTTACCTTGGCTGTGTGAGCAGGACTTGCTGTAGCTGTGATTCTTTCATTGTCAGCCACCTGGGAGGTCATCATTCATAAATGCCAGGAAGTACTTTTTTTTCTGGCAGAGGGAAGGAGTAATAAAGGAGTACTCTGTTTACTCTCTTGAAAATGAGGAAAATTTTGACGCACCCATAACTATATGTATATATGTAATGACCAATTGGTATTTAGAATGACAGCTGGGTGACAAAAATACTTTTCGCTGAATGAGGGCATGGCATGTTGTGGAAATTGGGTTTGAAGGGATAGGCGAGGACACCTTAAGCCCCCAAAGGTAGGTGATGGGAGGTTTTATTATTTTATTGTGAAAGAAAGGCTGGCGTGGGGCCAGGGAGCTCAGCAGATGTTGGCAAAATATCATATTGTACAAATGAAAGGTCAGCAGCGACACATCAGTCCTTGTCGTCAGTCAGTTCTCTCGATCAATTCCTGGCTAGTCAACCCTGATGGAAGCCCAATAAATGTACAGTCCCATTGGTGATTGGAGCAGGATGGTAATTATAATAATAAAAGTATCCATGCTTATCATTTCTTTTGGTCTTGTGTCCTTTTTTTTGGGGGGGATTCTTTTACATAAGGAATCCACTTTTTATTTGTTTGAAATATTATCCTCTCTACTCTTGAGGTTGGGAGGGGGGTTAAGGTTAAGTTATTGGAAGGCTTGAGTGCCTCTAGCTATCCATAGCTTTCTGGATGTGAAATGATTTTGCGGGGGTTGGTTCTTTGAAAGTGTGGCGGCCCGCTATCTGAAATGCTTCTGTACAGATAGACCTAAACATGTAGTAGGTGTGCAATAATGGGTGGCAGGCGGGGGATCATGTCATCTCTAGTGGCATATACCTCGTCAGATTAGAACCTTTATCCTCAAAATAAGACAGAGAATACTCCCCAGAGTGCCTGGAGGAAATAATTACATGTTGTCAACTTGTGAATATGCTGTCTCCATTTTTCCAATTTTTGTACGGATATTTTATAGTTATGCTAGGAAGTTGCCAGGTCTCTGTTTATGCATACATATACCAAAGTTTATTAACCCTCTGATGAGTTGTTGAAGACTAAGCAACACATTTCCCAGGGCCAAGTTAGCTACATTGTGCCCATCCCAATGCCACGGAAGGTTGTTCACCTGGGGCATGCTGTGTTCATCAGTACTTCTCACTTAACATCTTTACTATGTACATGTATAAAGAAAAGTGTAAGTAAAGACTTGGAAGCTGACATCGTACACCCCAAAGCTAAAATGTTCACTATGTGTAAAGAGAAGTTTAAGTTAAGACTTGGAAGCTGACATGGTACACCCCAAAGCTAAAATCTTTACTAGGTGTAAAGAGAAGATTAAGTAAAGACTTGAAAGCTGACATGGTACACCCCAAAGCTAAAATCTTTACTAGGTGTAAAGAGAAGATTAAGTAAAGACTTGAAAGCTGACATCGTACACCCCAAAGCTAAAATCTTTACTAGGTGTAAAGAGAAGAGTAAGTAAAGACTTGAAAGCTGACATGGTACAGTGGTACCTACTCTAAAGACCACCTCCAATTTAAGACCGCATGTCTTTTTAAGACCACTCTTTCAAGACCCTCTGCTGTATTTACATGTTAAATATACCTTCAATTTAAGACCACCTGCAGTATGAGACCACTTTTTGTTGGCTGTAGGGGTGGTCTTAAATAGCAGGTACCACTGTACACCCCAAAGCTAAAATCTTTACTAGGTGTAAAGAGAAGAGTAAGTAAAGACTTGAAAGCTGACATGGTACACCCCAAAGCTAAAATCTTTACTAGGTGTAAAGAGAAGATTAAGTAGACTTGGAAGCTGACATGGTACACCCCAAAGCTAAAATCTTTACTATGTGTAAAGAGATGTTTAAGTTAAGACTTGGAAGCTGGCATTTTACTGTCAGGAGCTTTGGGTAGGTTTTGAAGAGGAATGGGTTAAATGTTGATGTTGTTGTTGTCATCTATGGCAGTCCTGTCTGAACTCTCTACATGACATAATGGGTTGTTGACCTGAATTTTAATGAAAACAACATCAAAATATATGATCTAATGTTTCCAGAGTGTTTGTTCTGGAGAAACAGAGATCAACTATTTCTCCAGTTGACTAAGACTGGCTCTACTTTTCCTCACATGGACTAGGCACCAAGCTCTGCCATAAAGAAAGCTGTTGACCTGAGGCATGCTAGCCAGATAGGTCTTATCAGCAATCCTCTATCAAATTGCTGCCTTTAATGGTGAAATTGGTCAAAGTTCAACAGTGAAGCAGGTATTTGACAAGTCAGTTGATGGCGTGCATGTGTGTGGGGGTGGGTGGGTGGGTGGGGGGTTAACATGGTGGGTTTCATGTGTAAGTAAACAGGAATATACAAGGCTATATATTTGTAGTGATGGACTGCACAGCAGGTGACCATTGACTTACTCCTAACTATTTTAGTGTTATCATAATATGGCCCATTACATCATCAATTTGTTTGTTTTTCATGAGCACTGATATGTTTATTTTCCATGCTACTGACTTGGGAAACCATAACGGTGATATAATACATGTAACTGTATTCAGCAGTGCTGACAACATGGACTAGGCTTTCAGTCTAAGGGGAGACTTAGCGTGTTTGTGTAGATTTTTTCTTTATGGCATTCCATGTGTTTAAGCTTTCTTTCAGACTTTTCATTGAGCTCTCTGACTGAGTAATGCACTTTCACTTCTGTTTGAACATCAATGAGCTGGGATACTTTTAACTTCTTTGGAAGTACATGAACAACATTAAATTCTCTCTCACTCAAATCAGTCTGAAGCACCTGGATGTAAGTCACCATCTGCATAATGTTTAATGAAACACCAAAGAAGATAGCATGCCAAGGTCAATAGATTTCCCTGGTGCATGTGCCCAACTGCGACCAAGGACAGCTGTTGACTCAGTTTTTCTCAAAGCAGGAAGGAAACAGCAGGGTACTTCTGTGAAACTGTTCACAAACTGTCTTCTATATAACTGATCTTTGCTTCAGGTGAAACACACCTGGATCCCATCAATTTCACTGGGCACACCAGGAACTCGAGTGATTAAACACGACATGGCATCGAGCGTATATTTCAGTTAAATTTGTTGAAAGCAAGGCCATGAGTTGAAGAACTTACATGGTGTTTGATAATGTACTGGCTGCCCTCGGTAGGTTGTAGATTGGGGATCTGGGTGCATGCTGTACACACAGGTTTTGTGGGACGCTGGAGTTTGTGTGATGTGGAGAGGATGTGGCTGTCCTGCTTTGATGTACGTCAAAGCTAAGTCTTGTTGGCATCCCAAGCCGCGAGGTTTGCTGCTTTCAGCGAGAGTCATACAGTTCGTTGGGTTTGCCATTTGTATGGACCAGGAACCTGTCTACAAGTCCAGGAACTCTCTTGATGCTTAAATGCTAAATATCCAGTAATCTTAGACCTGTTGCACATTTGTACTCATTATGAAGTAAAATAAGGTAACGGGTGCAAAGCTATTAGTTTTGATAAAATCATGAAATTTGTAAATCTACCCCCAAAAAATAATATGGTATGGAATTGAGGCAAAATGACCACATGAAAGGATGGTTTTGATGAGGGGATTTCAAACCGTCATCTGCTGTTTTAAGAAAAAGTTTACCGTGTCCAAAGTCTCACTTTGAAAAAGTCGTAGCTACCTTTTCCAAGTGGCTTGATGGACTGGTTGTTTAATTATATAAGCAGACCCAGGTGAGCTCTCACCGTCAAAAAGAAAAAGGTATCTGCCTCAAATTTCCACATGTGCTGGCAGTGTTGTGTCTCACTTTTTAAGTTTGAAAAAGTAGTGTCTCAAAGTTCTTGTTTCACGGGCAGGCCGAGGACCATATAAGGGAAGCATGGAGATGTTGACATTCCCAGTTCTAGCTGAAGAGATGTACATATAGGAGTGATATACCACCACACCACAAACTCTCGAATTAGTCATTATATGAACCACAAGACCCAGTTTACAGGCAGCAATAAATCTACAAATGCATATGAAGGAGCAACTGAGAAAAAAGGCAACAAAAAGTTGCGTTATGCACAGTGATATATGGTAGACTTTCAAGAAGTGCACATGGTTTAACCCTGACCCCTTAAAGATTACTCTTCTAGGGCCACCCATACTTTACGTTTTCCTTTGGTATAAGTCCTATGATGAATCAAAATTGTCTCGCAACTGGACCAAAAGGGTGGGCTCCACTGCTGGTCGTACAAGCAGGCAGGGCCAGGGTTGTATCATACACAGAATCATAAGTGCAGCAGGTTCAACTATGCTAACAGATAACACAGCTGTGACTATGTAAGGAAGTAATACTGACAGCACTTTGTCTGATGTTTGATATCTGAGGATGAGCTTTGTGAGAAAAATTTTAAAGTATTCTTGAAGGGTGCTGACCAAAGATCTTAAAGTGTGAAACCTAATACTGTAAATTATTCTCTTTTCGCGTGTATAAATTTCCACGGATTTTGTATTTTTGACATTTCCTTGTAGTTTTAATTTCACAGTTTTGGACATAATTCCTATTCAAGCAGTCTTAAAATACCCTATTTCACTGTTTTTATTTTCAGGGTTTTGTGCCATTAGCGAAGTAAGCAAAAGTAAGAATGCAGCAAAATTAAAGCAATTTACAGTATGCACAAATCAGTTACCCCCATAATGCAAGTGTAGAATCATAGCGAGGCAAACACACTTTTACTACCGAACCAGGCAGAGTCCAAGACCAGTGACTTTCAGAAAGTACGCCGGACAATGTTCCATAACTCATAGTCTAGTTTGAGAAGATGAATAACGTAAGCAGGTAGAAATAAAGTACAATGAAAGGGTGACTTGTGTCGAAATACACTGTATATTTTCAAAGAAATGTAATGCATAAAGCGACAGGACTGAATGCTCCTGGCATGACGCAGGACCAGGAGTCCCATATCAAATAACTGGCTGATTGACACAAGCTCTCGAAATGCAGTTTTTCTCCTGTTGCCAGTATGGAATCATAGTGAACTAACATGTACAGCTTTGTTGTCAGATTAATTGTAAGGTACATCAATTTGTTGGCTCTTATATAAAATTATTCCTTAAGGAGTAAAATCTGTCTTGTAATTCCCTTTTTCAGTCTATAGAATTTGCATTGAATCCATGAGTTACTCGGGCAAAATTGGCCATCATGCATATGATGTGAAGCATCAAGATTTGTCAGTAAACAACTTTCATCATGTCTGTGTGTGCATGCATCTGTCCTCGTATTACTCTTGCAGACAGAATAACTTTTGAACAAATTAAGCTGCATGCTCTCATGAAATTTGTACTGCAGAAGCATCTGATTGAATTGCAAGCTTAGAGCAAGTTCAACATTCAGTGACCTTGACCATTTTTCAAGGCCATCACATTTTTACCTTTGTGGATGCAATAACTTTTGAACTAATTGAATTACTATCATGAGACTTGTACCGTACAAACATCTTTTGGGCAAACTTGGCTAAGTTGCAACATTCAGTGACCTTGACATATTTTGAAGGTCACCAAGGGTCATATTTTCATGCTTGTGGATGCAATAACTTTTGAATAAATTGAGCTACTATCATGAAACTTGTATTGTAGAAGCATGGCTTAGTTTTACATTCAGCAACTGGACATCTTTTTAAGGTCACCAGGGGTAATCTTATTTTTATACTGGCCCAGCAGGGCTCCAGGTCATTTCATTCATTACATTTGACTAATTTCAATACTTTTGAAACGCAATTTACGTGAAAATTATAGATGAGACTTATCAGGTTAACTTATCCCGGGTCAGTAGCTTTCTTTGTTATGGGTTGAGTGCTTAGCTCCGAGCCCATGACAAGGAAAACTGTTGAGTCAGTCTCAATTCCAGGGAAATGGGTTCAAATGGTAAAAACAACCAATTTCATAGTTTCCAAACAAACCTCTTCAGAATGGGCCTGTGTACAGCTGGAGACATACACCAGGTAACTTTCTGTTATATTTGTATTATTTATAGCAATTTCTTGATTCATATATCCATACCGGCTGCCGGAGATATTTATTTTCCTCAACAGTGTTTGTGAGCATGGGTGGCATTTCAGTCTTGTGGTGCACCAGTTATCATGATGAGACCCCCACAGAGGTGAGATGGGTCTTCAGGTTCAACCTGCCCTGATCCCAGCAGTCAGTAGTGGATCTGTACAGTAGGAATAGAAAGATAGATACTTTATAATTATTTAATGAGAATGTGTATAGTAAGACCACAGCCATTTGTGTATATGTGTGCATATGTAAAGGTACTCTAGCCTATTCCAGAAAAGCTTGTATTAGAAGACCACTGTTGTGAGAAGCCACCTGCACTGCCTGACCCTCTTTTGGGTGGGCGGAGAGTTAATGTCCATTGCATGTTAACCATTTGCCCGTGTAAGAGTGAATCAGTAAAATAATAGTAAAAGCCGAGACTTTGTGTGTACCACATCAAAATTAAATCAATCAAATATCACTCAGGTTCTTTTAATTTATTATATTGAAGAACAAGATATTAAAAAAAAAAAAAAAACTTTCTCTCGCCAAGAAAAGCTGTTCACTTACTAGATGTAATCCTGACAGATTTTATGTACAACTCTTGTTCCGAATGTCTGCAATAAACCAGAAACTCAAGAAACAAGATGTTAATAGTGGGGATTTTACATCTGATCCATCATGTCAGGTTTGAGAGAGACATTGTCATCTGCAAAGTTCTATCTGGGTGATTGACTTCCTAGTTCCCTGCAGGGTCAAAATGATAATAAATTATACTATAAGTGTAGGGAGATCAAAGGGATAAAAGGGATGATCATACAAGACAATCTTATATCATCATGTAAACTGTTGTAAAGAGTCACCACAACGTGAGCTGTCAGGTAACCATGGAAACAGTGAAACTTTAACAAATGATTAAATGACTTTCAAGTACACCTGGAAACAAATTGACCCCCTGACAAGTGATACAATGTAACAGATCCTGTAAATAGATACAAAGACAGGTAATGTACACACAGGTGAGGCCACCCAGTACATGCCCCCTACCTGACAGGTCAGCAGGTCCCAGCATGCCCCAGTGAGCAAGAACACATGCTGTGCCACTGAGTGCTTCCTCCTTAACTCTTTTCTTACTCAAGTCGCCCGGCACCCGGGTGTCAAATTTGTGCTTCAGTGTGCATGATATCTTCATAATTAGGGACGCTGGTTTTGAGTAAGACTCGTTAGGATGGCATGCCCAGCAGGTCGGTCATCAGCTGTCCTTGCTGGGTGCTTATTAACTTATGCCAAGGAAACTCATGGACTTAGTTTGTTCTAAACCAGGAAGGGTTAACACCACACGTGTCTGTCATCAAGTCATTTATTTACCAATATCTTATTCTTAACTATGGCTTGAATAGACCCGGATACAGGGGTAGGTTCCATATAGGTGAGAGGTGCATGGATGTAGTATATTATTGCAACAAGACAGCCTCAATTCACAGGTAGGTTTGGATCTGGCAGACCTGTGTACAAAGATGGATGAGGACACTAGTGGTGAAGGATATGTATACACATTGTAGATGTGTGTGTTTTTTTTTGGGGGGGGGGGGGGCATTCAGGTACTTCACAATTTCCCCTGCTCAGGTTATATTCATGTTACCTTTTTGATACTTTATTTTGTACAGGCGGGTGTCTGTTGAATAAAGCTGGTTTGAATTTCTTGCCGTCTGTTTGTCATGCTTCTGTAACACACTGAAGAAGTGTGAGGATTTTTTTTTATATTCCTCTTGATTGATCAAAAAAAAAAAAAAAAAGGAAAAAAGGCAGAGAATATACTGCAGCCACAGAGGTAAACAAACTTGTGGAGATCAATGTTTGCTACCCAGCATAAAGTGATGGAAAGCATCATGGGAAAATATTATTGACACTCGTTTTGTGAAGGCGTTAAGGGTTGTAGGCCTTATGTAATCAGGGAAGGGCATGCCCTTGTTCCATATTCATCAACCCTTTTGGAAGTTGATATAGTTACCGGTCTTCTGCAAGGGTACACTGCATTCAAGTTGTAGGTTTTCTGTGAAAAGCCAAATACATTGTATCACTGTTGTCGTTGGAGTAATGAGCGGAAACTTGATGAATAGAAAAGTGATGTGAACATACATATGTGGTTCATTTATTATTTGCGTTGAGGATTTTGTGAGTAATTTGTTAAACAGAGTCGCTGTGTACCTTTTAAAGTGTGGCATTATTCCCATGTACAACATTGCCCACACTGGGTTATGTAGCATTACCTGTCAGTCCAACACCCAACTGCCTTGTTGATTTTCTTGTTTAACTCTTTGCCGCTAATGAGAATACTCCAATCAACAGCTTCCCTTGGTGCAATCTGGCACTAAGTATAATCTTATCCATACCAGGGAAAGTTGTTGACCTAGGACATGCTATCCTTGTAAGTCTCCTGAATGATTGCAAACATATTTTATTAGGATGAAGCATTTAAGCAAAAACTTTGAAAGTGACCACATTTAGTGTTGAGGTGCTTTTGAAGAGTTTTGAGTGGAAGGGGGTTAAGAAGAGAATGCCTCCATAGAGTGCTGACATAACCGTGTCTGGTCCACCTGTTGTGCCATCATAACCTCTTTAGCAGCGGTTGATCCAATCCAGAGCGGAAGAAACTCTCAAAGGTAGTCAACATAGTTAGCCCAGAGATCAATGGCTTTGGCTACATCCTCTGGCGGTGGGGCACTTGTTGTGGAGTGGATCTCGGCTCTCACATGATAATTACAGAGGTCAAACAGTGCGGGCTCACTTGTTCCATTCTGATGGGTTGACAAAGACCTGGACAGCAGATATTGTGCTGGTTGTTATGATGAGTCGTGTTTGGTACACGAGGCTGCTGGTCTGTCTATCTGTTACTGTCTGTGATTGAGACTTCAGACCCTCCTGCTCTTCTCGGGAAACGTGGGTGACTGGGTACAGGCGTGTGGGAGATGGACCATAGATAGACTGGGTAGGCAGCTGATTGGCTGTATTCTGCGAACTTGCCTCAGTTCACCGTTTGCTGGTGATAGGGACATAACACAAACCACAGGATCGCTAGGTCAGTGGACCTGTTCCTCACAGGTGGACTTAACATGGAATAAGACAGCTATGACTCTGTGTGACAGCATCATTGTACCGGTCAGTATCACTTTCATGCACTCTTTGGTAGGCTATATTACCTCCATGTTGACAAACATATGTGACGTAAACATAGGAAAAGTTTGTTTCCTTCAGTCATATATATCCGCAATATCCTGAACACCAATGTAGTAGATGTACATATTCCCATGATTGCGAGATACTTTGGAATCAGTTAATTCACAGAACAATCTCATGATGTAAAATTGTTGCTTCATGAAGCCTGGAAAATAGTGATATTCATCCCTTTTTTTGTGTGTGTCAAAAGTGATTTAAAAGTCACAACAATTTTTGCCTTATCTTAGATGCAAGTGATTCTTAACAAAATAAAAGAGAGAGATAAGAAAAAACCCAAGAGATTATTTTTTAAAGTATCTTTGCTTTTCTTCTAGAAAGCGACAAAGTTGTATATTGTCCCCAAATTTTTAATGATGTTCCAAAAATACAATCTTCCTTTCTGCAGGCCTGTATATATTCCATGTGCATTGCAAATAATACCATGGCAGTTTTTACATTGGGAGATTAATGACTTCATTCACCTTTATTGTACAACAATTAAACTCTTGGTACCAGAGATAATGCGCATGAAGCTTGGGGAGGATATGCTGTCTATTGTTAGCCATCAGGTTGCCAGACCACAGTTGACCCTTGACCGCTGTCTTGTAGAAATTTGGACAGCTTTCATTTACTTATTAAATTTGCATTTCATTTATTTATTTTAATTTGCATTAGGGATGAAACTAATTTATTTTTACATTTGATAGTTAACTTGTTTTTTTTTTTATAAGGGAAAGTATCAAAAATGAGACAATTTCCATTGTGGATATCACAGGATAGTATTTATTGATATTTATTTTGACAAGTATTCAATTATGACAGGATAATTGCTTTAAAAGTCAAGTCCTTTGATATCAAAACACCCAGCATATCTGTGTGGGGGGTAGACATATGTATCTGGTCAGGAAATGCACTTATCATGATACCATTACTGATGAGTAGTATATCTGGACAGGGGGTATGGAAGAGAGGTCAGGGGTTAATTTTCATAGAGGATGCAAGTTATTTCTGTCAGAATAGGTAGGTAGCTACCTGAGTTGATGCAGAGTAGAGGGGATATATATAGGGAATAAGGACGTGGGCTTGATAGTCAGACGGAGACAAGGAGGTGAAGATTGTACACCAGGGTTTAACTTCAACTGTCAGTGACCACAATATCTTGGGCTTCTCTCACTACTCGTTAAACTTGGTATTTGGCCTCTGTGCCATTGACACATATATGTCAAAAGAATATGCCGTGAAATGTGTAAAAAGCCAAAACTAAAGTAATTTGGTGGAAAGGTATCAATTTTGTTTATGCAGAAAAGCTTGATATATGTTTATGAAAACTAATGTTTTAAGTCTATGCTATCCATCAAAAGGTGATGCATTGGAGCACCCCTGCCACCTTATTTGGGGTCACAGTACAAAGGAATTTGCTGTTTCAAAGTGGAAGATCTGAGGTGTGAAGGTCATAGGTTGTTCCCTGCAGAATTCTTAACAATAATGAAAGATCCCTATGCAGGGAGTCCAAAAAGTGGAGTTCAATTAAATGTTAAGATGTTTGTTTCATGATAAAGAATACATTTTTCCGTAACACTGAATTATTTTGAAAACCAAGCTACAGTTGTAGCTATTTTCAGTTCCACACTTATGATGAGGCAGTCTTCCAGTTACATTTTCATTGCTGAAGATTTATTTCTGGAACTTCCCATATTGAATGTATTCCTCATCTTGTACGAACTCCATTTATCATCATTGTTTGTTGGAAAACACGGGAGCTGTTCCTCTACAAATGTGTTCCTTATTGATGGCTTTCATTTACTAATCATACCCCCAGCACATAGATCTTGGGTGGGTTGTGCAACAGATGTGAATGAAGCCAATCAGGGGAGTGACATCACAGCTGAGGCACAGTACAACAAGGATAGATATGTGGGAGGGGGGGACAAGGGTATTTTACGTGACCACCGATCAACAGATTTCATTTCCTATGAACTGTCAATCAGCTGGTGTTTTTGTAGCATGATTCTGAGTTGTGAATTTTTCAAATTTGACATGAAATGTCACTGTTATTTTGTAAAAGAGATTGATCTTTTTTTCTCATAATGACAACACTGCCACCTTCACCCCACCCCCATCCCCACCCCTGTCTTTCTGGGTTGTCCTATCTTATCTTGTGGCATTCATCACAGTTTATACGTTACTGACTCCCAAAACAACAACAGTGGCTCAAGAGGGGATCAGGCATGAGACAGCCTTGGCCTGCTGCTGATAATGACTCAGGGTATATGTGTGGGCTGTGGGCGAGGAGGAGGCTTAGAAAGTACGAGAATATTATTTTTCAATATATTGTTGTTGTTGTTGTTATTTTTGAGCTTTGACTCATTTTGACTGATCCTATCAATTTAAGTTAATATTTTAAAATGGCAGGCCCCCCCCCTCCCATGGCTTTGGGTCAGCCTCATTTCATGGTAATAGGACACAAATACCTGGAAATTCTAGTTTTATCAAGCGTTTTGACCTGCAGTGATACATGAAGTAAACACTTGACAGAGGAGCCACCCCTCATAAACCACTTCAACTGACTGTGGGACAGGGACATACATGTAGCTTTGATGTGAAGTGTTCTCCTTGTTGGACCATCATAAGCATAGTTGTACATAATCATTCAATGGCATGCAGCCTCAAATGGTAACGTTTCTACAACCAAGATAAAGTTGGGCAGTCAAGAAGGGCCCAATGTATGCTAGCCTGCTGGGCAGACCTGCAGGCATATGGATCGAATCAGAGCTTAGAGGCCACCAGGCAGGCATAACATATGACCCCAGCCGTCAAAATAAAGGAAAACTGAAAAGTAAGAAGTATGCAGACAGACACAGGAGGCAATGTGGACATGTTACCAGCTGGTAATTATTGTACATGTATGTCCATTATTACGCCCAAGTTTCGGGAGCAGCCATTTTGTCAGATAATGGTGAGCAGTGATCAGTTGTTGCCTGTGGTCATGACTGTTTATGTCAGGCCAGGTTTAATTTCAAGACCTACAATTCCAGGGATATCAAATGTGCACAGGCATATGTAAATTTGTTGTGTGAAAGAAAGACAATACAAAACTTGCTGTTATTTAAGCTTATGTTAATGAAACTGACATGCAAATAGTTGGTGTTTTTTGTACATTTGTTGTTTTTACTTGTTTGTTTGTTTTTTCTCCTTTTTTTGCCCACTAATTTTGTGCAGTGGTCATTGACTTTGGTCATGTTATATAAGCATGATTGTCAGTTGACGCCTTGTGTAATCACCAGGTCAAGGACCTAGTTCAAAATACCCATTGGTAACTGAGATTTTTCCACATCACATCTGCTTAATATCTTTAAGGTTTCACTGAAAACAAAAACAAGTAAATTGTGAGAATTAGAGGACTTTAATTAGGATTACTACCGCATTGACTCTTTGAACTCGGCTACCAAACGTTTAATGAGAAAAAAATAATAATTGTTAACTGGAAGAGTGTAACACCCCCACCCCCACCCCCACCCCCAAAGTCAGCAAGTTTCATCAGTATCCATTTTGTGTGATGGGATCGGGGAAACTGTTGACTGTTCACATCTTATTCTTTATGACAACTAGCAGATAGCAGATGCTTGCTGATAGTTTGTAGAGGGAAAAAGTTGGACGCTGGTACATAGGCGTTAGGTCCCACTGAGTGGTTGCTGTCTGTGCAGATGCTCCAGTCATGTGAAGGTGAACCAACCCTGTGGCTCACAGATTAACTCCTTTCTGGCCCACATTGTCAGTGGAGTACTCCATTCGAAAACATCTTACAGAGCCTGGTGCCCCAGGTATTTTGATGATCACTTTCTGTTGGCCCATAATCTTCAGCTTTTAAGACTGTTGTGCTGAACTGAATTACACATATTGATTCCAGATTCAAATTCCTCAAAAAAAAAAAAAAAAAAAAAGACCTCCAGTCAAATACCAGCATGCCTCTTGTTTCCAGACAAAAATAGACTGGTCTACATCAGCAGCTTTCTTCAACCAGCTCTGGACACTTTATGCCCAAAGCATGCTGGGTAAAGCTGCTGACAGTTGCCATTTTTACATGGAAAGTGTTCATCCTTTGTCAGACTATTGGAGATAAGTCACTAATTGGAAGATTATGCATGAAAGTGATATTTTAAGTGTGGTGTGTGTGTGTGTGGGGGGGGGGGGGGAGGAGGTATATTTAGGCATAGTGGGAGAGTCCCATCAAATATAGTCAACTTGATTGCATAATAGAAGACAGATTGTTCCAATATTCGCAACTGTGATTTTTATATAAATCATGTATAAATAATTTTCAACCAAAAGTTATTTGCATTATTAATTAAACTTATGGACATGTTAAATACATGTATAAACTAATAATCCACATTTTATGTGGTAAATGAATTTTGCTTGGCATGCCCTCAAAGTCATGTCCAATTTTTCGCCGTGAAAATGTCAGAAACCTGATTCTAGTGTGTCTGGTTGTTTACAGACTTCAGTGTTTCTAATTAACTACTGTACACATGAGTGTAGAGGCCTTACTTGCTAAGTTTTTTTAGTACACTGACAACAGCTGCCTTGACGGAAGCTGGAGCATTACTCATGGAGCAATATAAAGATATTTGACCTGACATGACTTGTTTGTGTTTGATTGAAAGCCCTTCATTGGTACTAGTGTGAGGAGTTGCAAGGTGAGATTGTGCTGCCACCCACTATGTCACTGGTACTGAAAGAGTTAATGAAATAACCATGCCTGGCTAGAGCTTGGCAGTTGGCCATTATCAGCTGAAGATAGTGAGATTTGGCTACTTTTTAATCAACTTTTTAGTCAGACTACCTGAACAGATTTATATGTTGGTATTTGCGATCCATGTAAAATTAAACACTCTACTTTAACACTGACTTGACTTGACTCCTCCTCCCCCCCCCCCCCCAGTTTTGGCTGCAGCCTCGAGGGTTGTTTTTTTTTTTTTTGCTTGTTTGTTTTTTTTTCCTTCGTGCTTTAGTCAAACTAGGTGCAATTGTGCACTCCCAGATGAGAAGGATATGTGCGATGGAGTTGCAGGTTTTGATGGAACCATCCTTGTGGAGAGGCTGCCTTTGCAAGGCTACTGATCCTACAGGGAGCAGTCATTGTGGAAAGGCTGCTTTTGTGAGGCCTCTGATCGCACAGCTTTCCTGGCATTCACCTGCTACACTGGATCACTTTAAGACTGACACAAAGAAAATACTACTCATAACATACCAAAAAAGTTAAACATCCCCACCCATTTCTCTCATTACATGTATGGGAATGAAAGACTTGACTTTTTTTTTTTTTTGCATAGTATATGGTGCACAATTCCTGTAGTTTTTATCAGCTGGAAATATACTGTATCAGGTTATGTAGCCATGCAGTGTTATGCACCATCAGAATGAGCCATAGTTCTCGAGCTTGTGAAGTACACCAGATGTGAGTGTGTGTTGTGTCATGACATTAAAAACTAAAGCCCTTCTTGATTGAAGAATGCTGGGGGAGTCCTCTTGTAAGTTAAGAATAAATTTCCTTGTGAACTGTGAGTGCACAGCACCTGAAGGTCAGAAGGACCTTGCTTAGGTTGCCTTTTACTGGAAGAAAACTAAGCGAACACATGGGTCTGCATCGCAGGCAAGCAGGAGATAAACGCCAAGAAGATACAATATACAGTGAAACCTCCCTATACCGAACACCCTTGGGACCGGAAAAAAGTGTTCGGTATAGTGAGGTGTTCGTTATAGGGATTGGAAGTATATATTTGGGACCGAGAAATGGTGTTCAGTATCTCCTTACTCTTGTCCAGCTGAGACCCAAATTACAGCATTCAGTATGTCTCCAGTTTGTCTGCTTAAGTCACTATGCTCTGCATAATTTCTAAATTGATCTGGCAAAGAAAAAAAAAGTGGGGTCTGGTCTGTTGTTCATCTATGCGCTGCTGCTGTGACCTAAGTTTCAGCATGCAGTAAGTCATCTGCATACAATTTTTGTGGCAGTTCACAAGAAAACGAGTGAATATTCGGTTTATTATGTGGATGAAAGATGTCGAGTGGTCCTTGATGCATGTGCTAATCTCAGTAAAACAGCTTGACTTGTGGTGCCTCTTTGCTGCATGGGTTGATCCTCCAAAGAGAGTGAAAATTAGCATCTTGCATGCTGATGTGCTGTGTATCTTGTCTGTTGCAGGCTGTGGATGGACTGGGCAAGATGTCTCCCTATGGAAGTGGGCGGGACTCGGACAGTGCTGCCAGTCCCAACTCACTAATGGTTCCACACACCTCATCGAACCTGATGAAGTCTGTGTCCACCCCCTCACTGCCCTCTGCCAAAGATACTGAAAAAGAGAAAAGTAAGTCAAACTCAGTCTCAAGTATGTGATTGGTGGGCCATTTCAACTTGGATTTTCCAGCTACTATATTATGGCTTCTTAGCACCCTACCCCCTAAAGCGCTCCTTCCCATTTTTCTTACTCGCAGAAATTTAAAGTCATGTTATATATGTGGTATTTTAACATCAATATGATAACTGATGATAGTAATACATGTATTGCTGTAATGTTTAAGATAATGCTTGAAAACTTAAGTTTATTTCACTACAATTTTGTAAGGACCAAAGTACAATTTTGTAAGGACCAGGGGTGCTGATTAGGCATGATATGGTAAATTACTCCATTGCATCCAATATCAAGGGCTATGTGAATGATATGCAGTAGAACCTCGTTATAACAGCACTCTGATATCTGACGTGTTCACTTAAGGGTATCCATTAGGTTAGCAATGACTTTCACGTATTGTTACATATAACCCTAGACTCAGATCTTAAGTGTAAATACGCATTTCCTATAAGCAAACAAACTAGAAATTCCATGCATAACCATTTTATAATGTTAGATGGTGGTATTGTTTACATAACAATACACAAAAGGGTGTCATAATTCACCACAAGTATCATTTCAGCTAATTCCATTTTTAACATAGGGAGCTCAAATCTGCAACAAATTTAAGTTTTTGCAAGGGATCAAAAAAGTATGTCTCAAATTTAAAAATTCAGTTCCATTTTGTCCAGAGTCAGTTACAATTAACTTTCTAAAAAAAAAAAAAAAAAAAATTCCTTTGATGTGCCATTATTCCAACTTTGTATCTCAGAAACAACAACACCTATTTACAATTTCAGGCACCCTTTTTAAAAAAAGAAAATATAGTGTGTTCTACAGTTTGCCAAAATACCGGGGTATATGAAAATAAGGAAGGTGAATAAAAAATTTAAGTCAAAGAATGGCAATAACTTTTTTTACACTTTTATAATTGATGTGAAAGCATTGACAGTTTGGCCATGCAAAGGAACAAAAAGCAGGGACGATGATCATTTGCTCTGCTGGCATGCAGAGCTAATGCTGATTTTAGTTTTATGGACCCAAGCATATTGGAAAACAAATTTCTCTCTCTCTCTCTCTCTCTCTCTCTCTCTCTCTCTCTCTCTCTCTCTCTCTCTCTCTCTCTCTCTCTCTCTCTCTCTCTCTCTCTCTCTCTCTCTCTCTCTCTCTCTCTCTCTCTCTCTCTCTCTCTCTCTCTCTCTCTCTCTCTCTCTCTCTCTCTCTCTCTCTCTCTCTCTCTCTCTCTCTCTCTCTCAGCAAAATAATAAATATGATATGGTAAACTGATGCATGAAGATATATTCTTCTATTTCATGACATGGGGTGAAATATCACTCTGTATTCACCTGCTAATTGCCAGAGTCCCAAGTCTAGACCTATTAGTACTGGTGCTGTCAGCTGTATATATGTAGTTGTACCAGCTGACCTTTCACAGCTATGATAACCTTTTATTTTAAATCTCTTATGTGTTGTTTGTGCATTCAACTTCAAGTAGAATTGAGCAACTTTTGTTCAACTATGTGACGTTTCAAATAAGCAAATGGCAAATGGCTGTATATTGTTCATGGAAGGTCTACAAATAGCTGGATGATTGATGTAGCAAACATTAAACATGTATTAAGCCAGTAAATAACGTGGAAAAACATTTATCACTTTTTTTTTTTTACCTTCACTGGTACGGGAAAGGTAGGAACAAGTACGAAAAGGGTGGGACACAGTCACAGTGGCAAAGGAATAATAGAGTATGTTATGGTACCCTGTAGCCAGTGAAATAACATGGTCCAGTAAGAGATAAGAGAGGCTATAGAATGCCACAAATACCTTCACCAGGTGTTCCCTCATATAGCTACAGGTATGAGACAACAAACAAACACATGATATTTAGACATGGCATTTAATAGAGATGGTAGGCCACTGGAGATACTGCGTACCATCTGCAACCTCTGCACATACATATCGTCGATGCCCACTTGTGGAGTCTGGGATAGGGGACTACCAATCTGGAATAGAAGCTTTCTGTGCCGGTGAGAAATCATAAACAGTGGTGCTGGTTTTGCAGTAGATAATAAATATGCTCAGAATGAGTGGTTTCTCTGGCAAGTTTGACAGTAATACGATATTTGAGAGGGAAGAGGTGGGAGTTTGCCCTTTGCAACTGTTCAACAGAGAGAAGGCCTTGTTGAGTTAATTGCTGCAGCATTTATTGCTTTTTACACAGATAAACAATTACAGCATTACCTTCCTGCAGTATAAGGTACTGAAAATGTCCTCATTGGAATGAGAAATGGAACAGCAGGTCACCCTACTGGAAGAAGAAATTTAAGTTGTCCTCACAAAAACTACAAACTCATGTAGGAACCTACTCACTGTAATGGAAAATGATTGTAAGAGCACCACACCACAATGATAATAAATGCAAGAGGAGACGTTGCTAGAAAGAAAGATTTAAAAAAAAAAAAAGACTATGATGGGAAATAAAAGACCCTGGAATCAGAAATACTTGAGCACTACTCACTATATTGAGAAATGGAAAAACAATCACCGGATGAGAAATACAGGAGCAGAACTTATTGGAGAAAGAGACACAAGAACACCACTAACTGGAATTAGAAATGTAAAAACGTCACTCACTGGAATGAGAAATGTGAGAACATCACTCACTGGAATGAAAAATGTAAGAACATCACTCACTGGTTTGAGAAATGTAAGAATATCACTCACTGGAATGAAAAATGGAGAAGCAGGACTACCTCACTAGAACAAGAAATTAAAGTAGGTATCAGAAATAAAAGGGGAAAAAAAAGAAAAGTAGAGAAATTTATGCAACAACACTGCTCACTGTTATAGAAATACAAGAATAGTTCACTGTTAAAATGAGACATGCAAGGAGGAGACTTGCTAAAGAAAAATGAAAAACAAACAAACCTGCTAGAATGAGAAATGCAAGATCGGGGTTCACTTTTATTGAGAAATGCCAGAACAACACACCATGGCATTGGGAATGGAAGAACAGAATGTGCTTGAGAAAGGGATGCAAAATTCGTACTCAACAGAATGGTAGAACACCACTCACTGGCACGAGAAATGTAAGAAAACTCTCTGGAATGAGAAATGTAAGAATACCACTCACTGGTATAAGAAAGGTAAGGGCACCACTCACTGGTAGGAGTAATAGAAGAACTCCACCCACTGGCTTGAGAAATGCCAGGTGAGAAGTTCTACCTCACTATAACAAGAAATGAGATAGTTGTCACAAAATGAGAAATTTGTGCAAGAACATTACTCACTGTAACGAGAAATGTGAGAACATACCATAATAATATGCAATGCAAGAAGAGAACTTGCAAGAGAAAGAGATAAACACACACACTATGGTGAGAAATGCAATAACAGTGCTCACTGGAATGAGAAATACTTATATTAGACAAAACTCACTGAACACAAGAATATTACTTGTTGAGAAAATAAATGTAAGAATATTCACTAAGATGAGAAACGAGAACTTGGTAGAAAAAGATATGCTAAAACAAACAAAGATTATAATGAGAAACATAAGAACACTTATTGGAATGAGAAATGCAAGAACACTCAATGGAATGAAAATTACAAGAAGAGCACTCAGTGGAATGAAAAAGGTAACAAAAGTACTCACTGGAATAAAAAAAGCAAGAACAGAGCTTGCTAGAGCAAGAGATGCAGGAACAAATGTTGCTTGAAAAAAATGATACAAAAAGCACGATCTATTTGTATCGAGCAAGGTTCTTTGCTGTCAGGCACTTGCCCAGTCTACTTACATTAAATGATATATGAATTGATTTGGGGTCTTTGGAAGTAGTGAATGAAGTGGGCAAAATTTTGATACAACAAGACAAAGGGATGATATTACCTCACCAGTGACAGCAACAGTTCAACCTTACCAGAAAGAGAGATGATAAAAATAATATTACCTCGTCAGAATTAGAAAGCACTATAATTGAAAGGCTAATTGACAGCATAAAGTACGCAAAACTTTTAAGGTCTATCAAACAGGTGTCTTGATATCAAAATTAATCTTAATTTAAAAAAAAAAATGTTGATAATGTTTGATGTGCAGGACGTGTATGTTACTAGATCTGTTTACTGAAGGTTTGAAGCTGTTATATCTTGTTGTCCAACTGAGAGTGGGACCTCTGTGATTAGTATGATGCCTGTGGCTGTCAGTGTTCTGATGTATGATTTACAGATATATAGGGGGCCTAAAATGAGAAAGGGTATGAAATTTACCAAAACACGACAGGATTTACTAATATCTATCAGTTTCAAATTTGTTTTGTGTTGATACTGATAATGAAGGTGTTGCGTTAAGGGGTTTACGATAACTTTGCAGATTTTATTGCTGTTAACTACAGGTTATCCTGAACAGTCATACTGGGGAGCCTTGCAGACAAGGAAAATAAATTCATAGTTTATTGAAGGGAACAGGATTCTGAGGATTAGATTTTGTCATATCGTAGAGTTCTGGTGATTGCAGATGAAATTTGAGCAGGAGGTTGACAGGTGTTGGGCATTGAGCCAGACAGTAAATTTGTCATGTTCATCCATTGGGATTTTGATGTGACGAATGTGCATGTGCAAGTGACTGTTATAGTGCCACCTGGTGGTCAACAGGAGAATTAAGCTGGTATGGTCCCTTCCCCTTGCTCACAGGCACTCAAGGTTTACAGCGACAGTAGATGTCAAATATCACAAAGTTATTACATACACAAACAAAAGAAAAAGAAGCAAAGAAAGGTACAGCTGACAACAATGAGCTACCTGATAGATTACTGCCACATGGAGCATGTGAAGATTCGGATCACATTCAGTACAGATGCCACCCACTGTACTGCATTAATTTGGTACAGCATAATATAATTCTAATTTACCAAAGCTCATGTTGAACACTTGTAAAGAGAAGACAATTACAACCGTTCATAGTTTGGAAAAAAAATTGCCTCAACAGAGCAAGGGTGATTAAATGCAGAATGTGGCCCTCAACAAACTACAACTAAATATTGCCAAAATTCAAACCATTTTTGCCAGAGATTACTGTTACATTGTGGCTGCATGAAGTACATAAAGGTACGGTGCAAGAAGTTTATAAAAGATATGTTTGGAATTGTGAAGTGTGCGTAGAGAGAAGTCTAAATGCAGTTTGTGGGAAATCGACTTGCATGCAATCATGTGTACCAAGGCCAGGTAGGAGGCAATGTGCGTGAGAACGGATTATTCACCTGGTGTAAACGTGATCTTTGAAACGTGAGGAGTACCATGCCATTTCATCAAACATCCAGTCACCTGGCCGTTCTAGCTCAAGGCACATAATTCTAGACCAGTAATAACAGTCAGAGAAATTCTTACCATGCCAACTTGACATTCATATGTGGTAAAACTTCCACAGAGAACCTTTGAAAGTTGTTGGATTATGATGCAAGCATGAAAGGTTTTGAGACAGAGTGTCATTTGGGCTGTCATGATGAGATGCTGTGATTCTATAGTTAGTGCTAATCACGTAAAACTGCGGAAATAGATAGGAAATAGGTATCATCACCTGAGCTACATATGATGTGGCATTACAGTTGTACCAAATGGTACTACGTAGACACACATGGATCTAAAAAAACACCTTTGGCTCAATCTCCTGAGAGTGGTGATGGTCAAGGAAAGTGCAGACAAAAATGGAAAGAAAACTGCTATGATGGGAATCATATTCCAAATGTTTACTTTTGCAGCAGAATTATAAATACCTCAAGATGAGGTTTCAAAGTTAAGGTTTCATAATACCATAAATATTGTGACAGTGCATAGCTTTAGCAGCAGATCTTTGGTACCAGCACGTTTAACCCTTGCGGTGGTAGAGCTAGAATTTCTCGATTTGGGATTGATTTTGTTAAGATTTTCGTCAACAGTCTCTAAACTCCACCCCACACCCACCCACACCCACCCCCAGGGTGTGGAATATCAGATGTTAAAAGGTAAGGACTCACTCTCCATTCATATGAACAGCCCAAGTATGGTTTAAAAAAAAGTGGCCAGATAAGAAGGTGGTCACTATAGAGGGGGAATATCATACACCAACCCTATGTGTGCTGGTCTTGACAACAGTCTCACTTATCTGAATTACCATAAGACCACACAAATTGAATGTTTTGTTTCTGATACACCTTTGAAATAATTTTGATGGGGGAGGGAGACTTTAAAAAAAAACAAACAAACAAACAAAAAAAAGCACATATAGCATTTTTCACAATGTTGGTAGTTTCCCACTGTACAGAATCAATATTATTGGCCAAGTTTAGCTACATTGAATTGATAAATAGTATCTTTGCTAAAAAAACAAAAAAGAGAAAAAAGAAAAAAGAAAAGGAAAGGTTGATGGGGGTAAATGAGAGATGAGGAGGCTTTGCCTAAGGGTTCCACCTTCAAATTCTTCACAGACCTGTAGAGCTGTCTGTCCGGGACTAGCATAATGAGTCTGAACTGGTCATTCAGTATCAGACGTGTCTCGTCATATTTACCCACCAAACTACAAGACCTATAGGATAGATCTCTGGTTGCTGATTGGGGCATAAATATGATTATACATTGAAACCTGTTGTGAGAGACCACCCTAGGACAGGCCAAAAAGTGGTCACAGAGGCCGGTGGTCTTTCAATAGCGATGCAATGATATGGGAAGGATGGCAAAAGGGACAAGGTAAACATGATCTGAAAAAGCAGGTGGTCTTTCCTCACAGGTGTCACTGTAATTTCAGAACTTGTGTAGTTAGTAGAAGATATTTCTGTGTTTTGGGCTTACAGTTTATTAACCCTCTCTTCTTTTTTGTACTTACAGGCAGATCAGGTACAATTTCGGAAGGAGTAAATGACCGTGACAAGTAAGTAATCACAATTTAGTTCTTCTGGGATTTTTGGTCCTTGATCTATATTGCACAAGAATACAAACATTTCTTTTGCACATTTTGTATATACATGGACAAGCTTTCTACAGTTGCTCCATCATCCAGCAATGTACACTTATATTTTTTTCTGGATTAATAGAGCTATGACAGACTGTACTGTGAACAGTCACTGTTGGCAATGCACATTGTGTCACTGTAGGCGGTGTGCTGCATGTCGCCATAGAGCGTGGTTTACAATGTGTCACTGTGACCAATGTTTAAAGTACACCTTACATAGCCCGTAGAACAAGTAAACTGTCCACAGTTTTCAGTAGATTGTGTGTGTAACAATATAACCCACCTTCCAAAAATGTTGGTTTTCAGTAATGTAAGTACTACTTAGATTTTTCTGGTTCATGTATGTGGTTGTGGCCAATACTTTTACCACAAATCCGAAATTATGTAAAAAGTAATAATATGGAATAAGTAACACTTGCATCCATTTAATAAAATTAACCAACAACATGAAATTTAAATCCTAGCGGCAACAAATTTATTGGATCATTAAAAATAAATGAGAAACAAACATTATTTTTTCGGATGACCTGGTGAATGTAGAATGATATCCACGAAAATGGAGGTCTATCAAAAATGGGTTCCAAAATTAGAATAAACAGAAAAGACCTTTTTTCCAAACTGTATATTCAGATGACAAAGGCACCTTGTTATTGCAATGCATCAATATTTATATATAGATTCTTTCTGTGGAAAAACCTTACATTTTGGGACACCTAACACCATTGTACTAACATTGCACCAAGCACGTGGCTTTGAAACATGTTAAATTGCAGTATGTAGGTGTGGATCACGTATGGAGAAAGGAGTTTTAATACTTCCAACTGGCATAACAACACTCATCCATGTATGATATACACGTAAAGTGGAGACGATTGTGTAGTCTGAATTAGACCAGAGCCGTTCCAATGTCCTTTCTGGTTTTGATGGGTCGTAGCATCTGCAATATACAGAAAGAATACCTGGGCTAATGGATATATTAATGTCTTTTAAGCATACAAATCAAATACATCTTTTGCACAAATTTGTGATATTGATTTATGGTGGCTGCGTCATTCTGCTCTCTGCCATGCATATGGGTACCGGCAGAACCTGGATGTTTACGTAAACTGAGTTAACAAATGCAGTTTACACAGGATTGCTTCCAGTGTGAATATGATGGCCAATGGTTTTGGGAATGGAAATACTGTTTAATATGAGTGTGATATAAATGTTGATTGAAAAGTAATAAAAGATAAAAAAAAAAAATCGAAATGCTTTGACGACAGTGGTCAACTGCTTGGTGATAGCCTTTAGATTGAAGATGTGCATGTGTTTGTGTAATTGATTTTTGTTGACAGTGGTGCAATAACATGCACAGGTACAGGGTAACAGTAGCAGATCAGTGAATGGTCACTATGGAAACAGGCACTGACAACTGATGTATGCAGACTCAGTAACTATGACTCAGCATCTGTTGTAAACTCACTCCATTCTACAAGTTGTTCAAGTCTGGGTACAGTTTATGCACTTTCCAGGCAATGCAAAAACCACTGATTAGACTCTTACATTTTGTACCAGTACCAGCTACAGTTGTGGAGACCACAAGAATGGTCCAGGTCAACAGCTTTCCTTAACAATACCCCCAAACCAAGCTGAGGAAAGCTGTTGACTCAGTCAAAATTTGGCTTTGAAAGAGTTCAAGAGCAGGCATTTTGCTACTTCAAAGAAAACTGGGGAGCAGGGCTGGATATTTGAACATGAAATTTTCATGTAGTTTAGATTCTACGAGAAACCCTGTTGATAATAAGGAACGAGTTAACCCTTTGTACACTGGCAGAGCATGGAAATCAGTGTGACGAACTTTCTCATGTCTTTGTCAATTTCTGTGGTCACACATATTAAGCAAAATTGTGGAAATGATTCAAAAATTGTTCATTTAAAAAACCCACTTAATTTTTTCTTCAAAATATTTAAAAAAAAGGGGGGGGGGGAATTTCAGGTTAAAGAAAACACGCTTTTGACAGTATCATTTGTATAAAAATTGAAGGTCAGTGTGCCAGGGGTTAAACCAGATGCTGTGTCAAGTCGTCAGGAGTCAATTTTACATGAACATGATGCAAAAAAGTTAGGTCTCTTACATATAATTAATATATATTGACAATGAGACTTAAATTTTTTGTACAGTACATAATTATCAGTGTACATGTAATTAACCGTACCTTAGGTAACTGGTGATGTGGTAGCCAGCATGGTTGCGTTAACCACTTGGTGGCATGGTATATACATATATGTTAGCTGTGCATGCCTCTTGGTATTTTTTTCCAGGGATGATCCCCCAATTCGACCGTCTCATCTTGTAATACAAAAACTAATAGCAGACTATGAGTGAGTGATGGTTAACTCAAATTTTTCTCCTATGGACACAACTATTTGCCTCTGATTATTTGTACCTTTTTTTTTTTTTTTCTTGTGGCATGAACATAGATTTTCAAGACTTAGTTTTGAATTTAATTTTGCGATGCCTGGCATGACCAAGGAGCATAGTTTATACTGTAATATGATAAAGAATATACTTTTATGCATGTCAGGATTTTACGAGTGTCAGTGATCGGTTTTGATTTATACCAGATTTTCTGGTTATATTTTTGTTTAATGAAGAAAATGCTTTATTTAACGATTTGAAGTGCTATGGTTAATTTGGCGTAGGATGTTATGGGAAGACTCTTAGATGTTGGTGATCACCTTGAACACCTGCATGTATTCACCCTAAGCACACATATACATGTAGCATGGCCATGTAGTATTAGATAGTCATCACATGCATGTTGTAGTCCCTGTGTTGTATGTTACCATCCACATGCATGGTCACAGTGACCTTAAGGATTGCAATTGAGCTATCGTAGTCACCTTTTTGTTTTCCATTGAGTTATCATGGTGACCTTTGTTTGTCATTCAGTTATCATGGTGACCTTAATGTTTACCATTCAGTTATCATGGTGACCTTAATGTTTACCATTCAGTCATCATGGTGACCTTAATGTTTTCCATTGAGTTATCATGGTGACCTTAATGTTTACCATTCAGTCATCATAGTGACTTTTATGTTTTCCATTGAGTTATTATGGTAGACCTTAATGTTTTCCCTGGAATTGTCATAGTGACCATGACCTTGAGTCATCTCAGTGACATTAACCTTTGACCTTGACCATGTTGACTGTCTCCAAAGTGTGATCCAGGTACCCAACATGATCATGATTCAGATGAGCAAGAAAGATGTGTTCCAGCATTCATGAGCATAAAGATTCCTAGGGTGCCTTGTGTAACACCCTTTTCCCTTTCTTTGGGGTCAGCGAGTGTCCATGTGAAGTTTTGAAAATTTTAACTGGGCCTAGTTAAAACTTTGTGAATGATCAACAGGTGCATAATACTTGGGCAGGTAGGCTGGTGTTGATATATGATAACAGATACAGACTGCCTTTTACCGTGACTTTGTACATTGTTCTAATTATAAGCTTCGGTGCATTACACTACATTTTGACCAATATTACTGTATCTGGATCCGTGCTGTTTGTTCATAGTATAACCAAGGAGGCTACACATGTAACCTCCTTGGTATAAGTAAACAATCGGAAGTTCCCACCCCACCCCACCCCCACCACTTCAAACTGACACCATGTGCATCAATCTATTTATTAGATTTGATTATCTTTCGCCACAATTAATTTATGTGATTGGGAAAGTACTGTTTATACCTTTTGTCTGTATCTACTCTGAGTCAAATTGATTATGAATGACCTTGACCTATTTCTTTGAAGGTCACAGGTTCAAAGACCCTCTACATATACTTAAATCTGTAAGTAAAGCTGATTACAGTGAGAAACTTTTCAAACAGATCTGCAGTGAGACACCATTCAAACAAAATTACATTAAGAGACTTTTCAAACAAATCTTACAAGTCCTTTTTCTCATGAATATTTGGTGTTCCTTTATATTTTACATTTTCATGGAAGCATAATTTATTGTCTATGTGCAGCTGATTTTACCGAGATAATTTTACCATTTTGTTTTTGTGTGCAAATTTTTTGTACACATACCTGCTTATGTTGTATATCATGTTCCAATCATTCAAGTGTATCATGATATATTTTCACTTCACAGATGCAATCATTGAATATATATATATATATATATATATATATATATATATATATATATATATATATATATATATATATATATATATATATATTGGTTATGCTACAAAATAAATGTAAAATAGTTCAGCCTGTTTTAATACACACAGATAGGGAAAAAAAAAAACAGAGATAAAAAATTACAAGCTATTCCATGCAAAAATTAATTCAAAAGTTAATCACCAGCGATACCAGTGCCGTATTTTCTGCCATAATAGTCACATTTTGCAACCTGATTTGGGGTAATTAAAGTATCAGCTTTACTTGTTGCGTGGGGGGGGGGGGGTGGAGCTGTACAAGAGGGGAACCACTGCACCTGTGGGTTGTTGATTATTTTATAACAAGAAGGAAACAAATTATAAGTTAGATGCACACTGTGGTCCCAAACAGTGGTGTTTTAAGATAACAATAATTATGCCCCCCTCCTACCAGAGGAAGGGCATATAGAAATCACTTTTTCCATGTGTGCGTCCATTTTCACTATCAGACATGTAGGCCTACTGCTTGAATAACAGAGTTATAAATTTGTTGCATGATGACCAAAACATGATGGAAAAAGTTTGGAATTATCCACACCAATGGCATGCCTGCACATTGAGAAGAGAGAGCAGCTGGCTGACCAAAGGAACTCATGGTTCTCCCATACACCTACTGTCAGTTATATTCAATGGAGCGAACAACACCTAGCAATCTAAGAGTAATAAATAACAAGTGAATAAACATTTTAATGCGAGAAAGGAGTGGCATCCCCCAATGTGTTTCAGGCCCAGGGTGGCCCTTCATCAGGGCATGGGAGGTTCACTCCGATTTATTCAAGTCTAGTGTACAGCTTAAGTGTAAAATGGGGGTTTTCAGAAAATTGCATGTATGGTATTTTCTGACTACATGTATTCCAATATGTTTTTGACTGTTATACACCTACTAGTAAAATATGATTGGCATTTATGTCAGCCATCAACTGTTTCTTTCTTAATTTATTAAGCATTCCCATTCTATCATGTATACATGTGAAATACTCTTTAAAAAATGAATAGTGCTCCATGGCAAACATGCAGCACTCTGTCACCATTCTATCCTTGCAACATTCTGCATTATTTTTGAAGGACAGAAAAGACTTAAATATGCACTTTAATGTTGCAAAAAATTTAATTTTTATGTGTATCCAGTACCTTTTACACCACTTATGCCTTAAACCGAAAATTACTACCTTGGAAATGATTGTCCAGAACATTAACTTCCAAGTGCCTGAGGTAATTGCTTAATTCCCCACACATGGATTTACATGGCATGGAATCTGGCCACCAAAATGCAACCTGAGTTACAGTTGGCATTATAATGACTTGAGTGTGGCACACACAAGCAGCTTTAGGAGATGGCTGAACATGCAGTCATGATTTGTATGAATGAAACTGGAGCCACAGATTCCAAAAATAAAAGTGCCATGCCTGATCCTATAGCAGCTATAACTGCAATGGAAAGCAGACCACTGGCTTTTGGACTTAAAATCATGTGATGCACCAGCTGATGATAAAGAGAAAAATGTCAATCATAAGAAAAAAAAAGTGATTTGTACAGTGATGCATAGGACTCCCTACAACATAAAAATATTCATGATCTTCTCCATTCTCCAGAAACAGTCTGCATCACATACAAAAATAAAACATTTCCACCCTTGCTTGAAACAAAAGTTGAGCTTTTGTGAATGTCAATTTGCGACTGAATTGTGGGAGTGCAGTATCTTTTGTATCATAACAAATGATCAATCTCTCTCTCTCTCTCTCTCTCTCTCTCTCTCTCTCTCTCTCTCTCTCTCTCTCTCTCTCTCTCGCTCTCTCTCTCTCTCTCTCTCTCTCTCGCTCTCTCTCTCTCTCTCTCTCTCTCTCTCTCTCTCTCTCTCTCTCTCAAAAGAGAACTACATTCAGGATTGCTCAGCCTGTTTTGGTAAGTTACATTGCCACATTTATATGGGTCACATAATGGTTTTGTCTTCTGCAATATTAATCTTGGGTCATGGGCAGCAGTTTGTTTTTTGACAAAAAGTCCAACTGTTAATCCTGAATACAAGTTTATAAAAAATATACAAAATATCAGCGTCAAGTGGTTCTGAGAAAGTTCCTGTAGAGCTGATGCTTACAGTGTTCAGCTGTTACCCAAAAGAGGTTACAAATTGTTAGAGAACAAGTTCACTAAAATTTAATTGGCCCCACAATGTGTTCCAGGGACTAATTTTTAAAGTTTGGGGGTGCAGCTTTCTAGGTGAACATTTCTTAAAGAGGACCTTTTGATTTTCTGAATTTCAGAATGTAATTTTTAGGGAGATGGGATTATTATAGCAGAAAATACAATTCTCAAAGTTGAGTTCACACGGCATTGTAGAAATAATATTGTGGTGTGAATTCAATGTGTTGGTACAAAACAAAAAGCTGGTGTCAAATCAATGTTCCATACTGAAGCTGTAAATCAGAGGCCTTCTCAATGAATACCAACATTCGCAGGTAGTGATACATTAACAACTACTGAATAAGGGGGAAATGGAAAAGCCAGCATTATAATTGAAGGGGGAAGTGGGCCATCTTCATTGGCTTGTGTTGGCATGTTGCCATCTCTATGTGATGCAAATGATTTGTGATTGCCGGGAAAATAAGCATGTTTTCCGTAATTTCACCTTAGAAACATATCAGTTGTTCAAAATAAAATACAGGCTGTGCAGAGTATGTACATGGGAGCATTAAGCAGAAAGACCAGGAAAATATCTGTTTGAACCCGAATCAGTAGGATCCACCCGGTGCAAAATTATGTAGCCTCATGAGTAGTGAGTGCAGATTGGTCTGTAGGTAAGTTACCTGGTATTTTGTACCTGTGCGTATATTTTCTTTGAACCCTCACTTTCACTGTAGCAATTTCTAAACTCCCTGATTCATTCTGTTGTGTACGTGCCTTTTCTCAGTGGGTTACTCTAACTGTCTGCCTTTCTGCGTGTATGTCTGAGAATGTGGCATGTGCTGACACACTGTGCAAGAAATTAAGCATCACTAAGTTTACAGCTCAATGTGCTTACCATGATAAACAAAATTTATCTGTTTTGTTTTATGAACAAAGCACACATACAAAAAAAAAAAAAAAATCAGTAAAATGGAGGGATAAATTTCAAAATCAGAAAAACAAATGAATTTAAGAACTTTATACTAGAATATTCTGTTTAGTATCTTTGATGTTCAATTTTGTACATGTGTGAAAGTGTTGCCACAGTGTTGCTACCACTAATGACCTTTGACCTGTGTTTTGCTAATACCTAAAGTGCTTGTCCATGTGTCTGTCTCCCATAGTGCCCAACTGGCAAAGACAGCCACCCCAGAAGAGCCAGATGAAGACGAATTACTCAACGCGTTTCTTCAGAATGAAGAGCAACGCAAGGCACGCTTATCCATGATAGAGTTCCTCAATGAGTAAGTGTTGTTCTAGTCATCATCATTGCAGCTGCATCACTACTGCAACACCTTAATGCCATATCAGTTTTGGCCATTGTCTAGAAATGTTCATTGTCTCATTGACAAAGTCACCAAAGTGTGCCCCACTCATGCCTTAGCTGAACTAGTCACAATGAACTGTTCCCCTCTTGTGTCATTATTGAATTAGTCACTGTGGACTGTTCCACTCTTGTATCATAGTTGAAGTAGCCACTGTGAACTGTTCCACTTTTGTATCATAGTTGAAGTAGCCACTGTGAACTGTTCCACTCTTGTACCATAGTTGAAGTAGCCACTGAGAACTGTTCCACTCTTGTATCATAGATGAAGTAGCCACTGTGAACTGTTCCACTCTTGTATTATAGTTGAAGTAGGCATTGTGAAGTGTTCCACTCTAGTGCCCAAATTGAACTAGCCATTGTGAGCTGTTCCCTTATGTCTTTATTGAAGTAGCCACTGTGAACTATTCCACTCTTGTGTCATAGTTCAAGTAACCAGTGTGAACTGTTCCACTCTTGTGTCAAAATTGAACTAGCCACTCTGAACTATTGCTCTCTTGTGTTGTAATTGAAGTAGGCACTGTGAACCACTCCACTGCCATGCCATACTTTAAGTAGGTCACTGTGAACTGTTCCACTGTCATATTTGAACTAACTGCTCTGAACTGTTCCCCCCTTGTGTCATAGTTGAACTAGATATTGTAAACTGCCAGTCTCATGTCATGATTATAGTGACTAATGTGAATGAAATTATGGTATTGTTTCAAAATGGGTATATGTAGCCATTGTGTATTAAAGATATGGACTAGCCTGTGCTGTCATTGTGAACTAAAGGTATTGACTAGTTGATGCTGCTACTGTGAACCTTCTACTTGTGCCTTGGAGTACATTGGAATCATCAGTTGTTGCAGTAATATGTGACCAGCTTAATAATCTCTGTGCACTATCCTGGTTGTATGTGACAACACTAGTACATATTGAATTGTTCCGGTAGCTTGTGATATCTTAAGTACAATCCCTGTGAACCATCTCAGAATGGGTGATAGCTTCAATTGACACTTGCGGACAATCCAGAGTAGGGTGGGATAAAAAATAGTCCCAGAACTATTGTATTACCACTGTTGGATGGCCTTCAAGTTTGTAATTATTAAGTTATCCCAGAAATGTGTGATTATAGCCATAGAAATCATTAAAACTACATCAGGACAGTGCACAAGAGCTCTGCTATTCATTATATATTACTCATGTGTAGGTACATGTACACTGTGTATGTTAGTAACTAGTGTCACTACTCTTAAGTAGCATTGTTATGGCCTACATATATAGTCATAATGAACTACTCCTGAGTGTATAGCCTTAGTAATCATTGTGGTCTAATTATTAGTAGCTGTGTGCTAGTCTAAATGATCATTGTGAACTATACCTTCAGTAGCAGTCTGAGTGGTCATTGTGAACTATTCTTTCAGTAGCAGTGTGATAGTCCAAGTGATAGTTGTATGCTATGTGTATCACCGTATTGTGTCCTAGCTGTAGTGACCAATGTGAGCTGCCCTGTGTGTATGTGATGGTTGATGTTACCAGCATTGTTGGTAGTTCCAGGCAGTCATGTGCTGTTCTAGAGTGTAGGGAAAACCTTGCAAAGTTTCCCTATCATAATCTACTGACTTTGCATTCAGCTGTAAATTACTTCAGTAGTATAGTGTACTTGTCGTGGTTCTATGTGTTTTTCTTTCCTGTCCACCAATCTCAATTGAAAATATTTATTTTCTGTTTAATTGATGGTTGGAGCATCAGCAGCAGTGTCAATTATAACCTTGACCCCTTTGACCTGCCTGAATCTGGCTTGTGGGCAGAAGTCATCTGTTTCAATATCTTGGATCAATTTCATCAGCAATGAAAACAATTTGAATGAAATTGGTAGGTGAGACCTATTAAGATAACATGCCCCAGGTCAAAAAGCTTTCCTTGTCTTAGGTTGGGCACCTTACTCATGCCAAGGAAAGCTGTTGACTGTATCTAAATCCAAGGGAGAAAGGAAAAGGGTTAAAGGCATTTATGTCTGCCAAAGGTGGCAATGTTTCTGCTGTGGTGTCCACTTTTGTCAAATTTTAATTCTATCAGGCAGGTTTTAAGAATCTACATTTGTGGAATGGCTGCATTTTGTTTTGTTTCCCTCCACAGCTACTGTCATGAAATATCCCTCCTTACATTCTCTGGGCTGTTTCATGTGTGAATATTTTGAACTGTTCCACATTAACACAATGACAGGTGTCCCAGTTGAAAGGTGGATAGCTGTGACACTGTAATATATATTATCAGCATGAACTGTTCCATATGCAACCTTGATTTGTTCCTTGTATTCACACTAGTCAAACTGTTTTAGTTGTGGGCCATTGTTCTTTATAAATGAACTGCTCCAGCCCTGTCACACACACAGTTGTGCAGTATGACGTATTCCAGTCACAGCATAGTCACAGTCACCCGTCGAGTCACATATCTGAATATAGTCACAGTCACCCAGTTGAGTCACATGTCCATCACAGTTGCATTCCAACCACATCCCAAGTTGCAGCTACCCTGTACACAGTGAAACCTCTCTTAGACCACCCCAAGGGATGACCTCACTTCGGTCTCCCAAGACAGGTGGTTCTTATGGAGGTATAGATAAGATATTAAGTACCAAGCAAAGTATCCACAGATGATGGTCTTTGAAGGCAGGTGGTCTGTAATTAGAGTTGTCTTTGAAGACAGGTACCACTGTTCCTTAAGAACTGTCCCAGCCACTGTTATAGTTACTGGTGATCACATCATGCAGTGCCATGTTGCCCTGAATACATGTAGAGTGTCCAGTCACATAGTATTATTGCAGTCACACATTGTGAACTATTCCAGTTATGTAGCCACATTAAAATGAGGTAAGCTGTTTCAGCTACATGTCCACCATGATTTAAGGTTCATGTAGTATTCTAAAATTTTCATAGTGTTATTATCATTATGACAGGGTTGTACATTGTGAACTGTTCCATGTATTATTTTCATTATGACATGTTTACACATTGTGAACTGTTCCATGTGTTATCAGTATGACATGATTACACATTGTGAACTATACCATGTTTTTTATGACATTGTTGCACATGTGAACTGTTCCATGTGTTATTATCATTATGACATGGTTACACATTGTGACTACCATGTGTTATTATCACTATGGTGTGGTCACACATTGTGAACTGTTCCACGTGTTATCATTTTTATGACATGGTTACACATTATGAACTGTTCCATGTGTTATTATCATTATGGAATGGTTATACATTGTGAACTGTACCATATGTTATCATTATGATATAGTCACATATTGTGAACTGTACCATGCATTAATATCATTATGATATGGTCACACATTGTGAACTATTCTATGTGTTATCATTTATGAAATGGTGACACATTGTGAACTGTACCATATATTATTATCATAATGACATGGTCACACATTGTAATCTGTTCCATGTGCTATCACACATTGTGAACTATCCGATGTCTTGTTATCATAATGACATGGTTACACATTGTGAACTGTACCTTGTGTTACTATCATTATGACACAGTCATACACTGTGAACTGTTCCATGTGTTATCATTATGATATGGTTACACATTGTGAACTGTTCCAAGTGTTATTATCATTTATGAAGGGTTGCACATTGTGAACTGTTCCATGTGTTGTCATCATTATGCCATGGTCACACATTATGAATGCTTCCAGTCATATGTCCACCACATTAATGTAGGGTGAACTTTACACCATAGTCAGGTATTGTGAAGTATTCCAGATTGTTATTCACATTCACAGGTGTTGCGTTCATGTCAAGTTATTTTCCCACGCAGAGCTAATCCTTGTAGACTAATTATTTAGAAACTGTGTTGTAGTTATGTGATCACAGTCGTGGGTTGACTAGCATAAATTGTTCAAGCTTTTATTTTCTTTGTTGACTTCCAAATGTGCTCTCCAGAGTAAAATTGTTCATTTTGAGCTGTGAAATTGACATATGAACATTAGTATCAGTAAGATGTGAACCATTCAAGTTCTGAGAATGCATAGTCAATAGATGTGAACTGTTCAAGTTGTAGCTGATATGCATAGTTGTCAGATGTGAACTGTTCAACTTGTATGATATATGCATAGTCTGTTTGAGTTGTACCTCACATGAATAGTCCTAGGTTGTTAACTGTTCAAGTTGTACCTCACATGAATAGTCCTAGGTTGTTAACTGTTCAAGTTGTACCTCACATGAATAGTCCTAGGTTGTTAACTGTTCAAGTTGTACCTCACATGCGTAGTCCTCAGATGTGACCTGTTCAAGTGACGCTTCACATGTATTGTCATCAGATGTGAACTAGCTGTTCAAGGGATACCTCACATGAATAGTCCTCAGATGTGAACTGTTTAAGTGATAATTCGTGCATACTCTTCAGATTTACATTTGTAAACTGTACAGGACATGTGTTGTGTTTGTCCATGGCCATGGTGGCTTCCTACAATTTCAAATACTTGTTTCATACTGATATCTATCGTATCAGGAAGACTTAGGTCATGAAGACTTGGAGCAATGTCCGTCATCACAGAACTATTTTGAGTCTTTCTGCTGTATGCTCACGTGTGTATGTGTGTGTATGAAAAGGATATACCCTGCATTATCGGGATATATTCTGAAAGCCTGCATTATAAATCCTGACCATATAGCGGGAGGGATTTATAATACAGGGTCTCAGAATACATCCACATAACAAGTGGTATCTCCTATTTAAGCCATGCCTCTTTTGTCACTGGCACAATTTTATAGTTGGAGACTCTTTCACCGCCTTAATCCAAGAAACTGTATAGAACTAATTTTGGACCTGCTTGTGCACCCATGTGCCTGGGTGTCCTTGGCACGCTCCACTGAGATACAAATGTGCCCCAATGACCAGGTCACACTGGTTGGTGTTGTGGTCAGAACAGTCACTTCAGCCTGTGGAAATAATCAGTACGGGTCAATCCTGCTGGTGGTTTACTGCCATGCTATTTTTTTTTTTTTTTTTGTAATAAAGCAGAGAAAACACTAGTTCTCCATGGCAAAATTCAAAGTCCAGCATTCTTGTCACCGAAAGTAGTTCTCATACAATAGACATCCACAGAGACTTAACTAGAAAAAATGCAGAAGAAAACCCTCGTAGTGACAATTAAGAGGCATGGTATATATATATATATATATATATATATATATATATATATATTGATATGTATGTATGTACAGGGATGGTAGCTTGGATATGTAAGGACCTATGTCAAGAATAGTATTTTAGCATTGATAGTACCAATAGTAAGCATTTCATAAATGCAGTACCATTTAGCAAGATATATAGTACAAGAATTGGCTGATAAGAATAAGTCATGAATGCAACATTTCTGTATTTTGTCGTTCAGGACATAAGCATTTATTTATTTCAGTGTAAAAAAAATTTTATAATTGTACATGTAACTGATCTTTTGAATGGAGATATCTATGATGAACAATAATCATTTGTTTTGTTTTACCTCCCACAGATGACTTTACCAAAACACAAATCATCAATTTGTTGGCTTCGATTTTTCCATTTTATAAGTGAATTAACCCTTTTACCTCGTGATTAAGATTGAGCCAGCTCTCTGTGTGATATGAATTTGGTCCTAAACTATCAATTGAGCCACACAAAGGAAGCCTGTTGATCCTGGACTGGTATCCATGTAGGATTTATTGACGCTTGCCGTTCAAAACATTTTGGCGAAATCAGGTGAAAAATCATGGCTCTTTCAGACAGTTCAAACTGAGTCAACAGCAGTCTTTGCCTTGGGTTGGCTGCTCAGAGCCCTACCCAAGTCGAGAAACCTGTTGACCTGGGGCATGTTATGTTGATACAGTAGCTTTCATATACAATTTTCATTCAAATAGGGGAAAGGGTCAAAGCAGGTGACATTTGACATCTGAACACCTTTGGCCGATGAAGAGAGCAAAAGGGTTAAGTCACAAATAAAAGACAGTTATCATCATCTTATTGATAGGTAGTCTGCAGAGGGACCTCATTGCACCCTTGGGTCAGATCAACAGCTTTCATCTCTCTCTCTCTCTCTCTCTCTCTCTCTCTCTCTCTCTCTCTCTCTCTCTCTCTCTCTCTCTCTCTCTCTCTCTCTCTCTCTCTCTCTCTCTCTCTCTCTCTCTCTCTCTCTCTCTCTCTCTCTCTCTCTCTCTCTCTCTCTCTCTCTCTCTCTCTCTCTCTCTCTCTCTCTCTCTCTCTCTCTCTCTCTCTCTCTCTCTCTCTAAGCTTACCATAGGTCACAGAGCTCATGGGATCACTCATGTCTGTCCATCCTCGCACTTTAGCATGTAAGCGTGATACAGTCCACAGTTTTCAAGGTACTGGTAGCCCCATGCAACTATAAGGACTTGTATAATGTATGAAAAATCTGGGTTGAGTGGCACCACCTACAGCATTAAGTAATATATGGGTCAAAATGTAAAAATCTTGACCACTCTAGCATCTTTAATGTTTGATAGATCTTCATGAAATTTAGTGGGATTGTGGAGGAGGTGAAAATCTCAGTTGCATATAATATGTGTGGTGCCACCGATGATGACAAATTATGAATGTGTTGAAAGTTATCAAATTCCTATCTCAAATAATAAGTGAATGAGATGTGCCAAATTTGTAGGATAAATAGATCATGTTTAATGCTAATATGTTTACATAGTATCAATAACCTGGACATATTTTTGTCAGGTCACCAATCCTGTAAAGTTGAAAGAGGTGATTTTTTAATGACTGGGTGTAGCTTGGACATAATGGCAAAAAGAATTGAGCTTCCAGATCAAAATTGTACTTGAACATGTACATTGTATCTAACACTTTACTTGGTGACCTACTTTTTGGATCACCATGTCTCACTGATTATCGAGTTTGCTGCCTGTCAAAGTTTATTATTTTTCTTCGGTGATTCAAAAAGTTATTTCCTGATTCGAACAGATGGTCCATGTATGGAAAGCTGGATGTGGAATGCACATTTTTTACAGAACAATGCTTTAATCTGAGTTGAAGGTCAAAGTCAAATGGCTAGTTGGAAAATAGGAGTCCCAATATGAAAATCTTGTGAATGCTTTGCACTCCACAGTTTTTCAGTAAGGCCCATTTTAGGACATACATGTAATGGCGAAGAGAATTGAGCTGCCACATCAAATTGCCCTGGAGTACATTGTACTCAAAACTCTACTTGGTGACCAACTTTTGGGGTCACCTTGGCCCCATGATTGTGTGACCTTGACCTATTTTTCAAGGTCATTGAACACTCAAGAAAAGGACATTTAATTCAATATCTTGATTAAAAAATAAGGGCTAAGGATACCAAATGTACCACAGATGTGTATCATATGGAAGTTTCATATTGCACAATATGGATGACCTTGATTAATTTCTCGGGATCATTTGTTTTTTTGGTGATGGTCATCAGATTAGAAGTCAGCAGAGCATAAGGCCCATGGGCCTCTTGCTGTTTTGTTTTTTGTTTTTGTTTTTTTGGGGGGGGGTTGTAAAACATTTTAACTTATTCCAAAGATATTCTTCTGATTTACAATGACTCCAAGTAGTAAAAAGATGCACATCTTTAACTGCCCCCTCTCAGATTCATATCATTTCCTATTTTGATGGTGCAGTTGATGTGTCTTGCATTTTTATTGCTCATAATGACAGTTTGAAATCAAAATAGTATTTGAAGTAGTGATAATATTATAACCATAAAAAACATGTACTGTAAAAGGACTTTTTTTATTAGAGGGGCAAATTTTCATGTTGCTTGGGCATAGTTTCCTGATGGATTTTGTACTGAACCAGGACTGCCAACATGGGAAAGCTATACATGTGTGTACATTGTGATATTCAACTGGGATGCCTT